>LOEQ01003081.1:188848-202126 GCA_001685075.1 Bramus lutescens | reverse complement strand
TATCACATGTACTTACTCATAGGTGGTTTTTAAACATAAAGCAAAGAAAACCAGTCTACAAACCATAATCCCAGAGAACTTAGACAACAATGAGGACACTAAGAAAGACTTACATTGATCTAATCTACATGGGAAATAGAAAGTAGAAAAAGACAAGAGATCCTGAGTAAATTAGGAGCATGGGGACCTTGGGGGAGAGTTGAAGGGGAGAGGGGAGAGACAGGGAGGGAAGCAGAGAAAAATGTAGAGCTCAATAAAAATCAATAAAAAAGACATTAATGAAAAGCAGTGCTCTGAAAATGTCAAAAATAAGATTAATTATTTTTTTAATAAAAAGAAACAACAAGATCAAAAGAAGGAGAAACTGAAGTTACAGTACTGTCTCCTCCACAGAGAAGAAGCAAAGGAAGTGAATGATGACATTCTGGAGTGAGCGGCCGTGGGACTCAGCAAAGAAAAGATGGGGACCCCTTCAGACACGGACACTTGGAATGCTGACTGTAGAGTCATGACCAAGGCACTTCCTGGCCAGGGGACTTCCCACAGAATAAATAGCATTGCCGAGGATTCTCCATGCCTTTGAACTCATCAATCCCAGCTCCCCGGAGTGTGCCTCACTCATCCCAGGCCAGAGGGCAAATTGGGAGACTCAGAATCCTCACAGTAGCTCTGCTTCAGGAAAGGAACTTGCCTTGCTCCACCCCCAGCTTCTGGGCACAGGCTGAGCCTCTACACACTGTCTGCAGAAGTCCCTATGAGGATCTTTCTTCCTGGCAGAACAGGGATTTCAATGCACAGCATTTCTGGAACCCCATCACACTTGCCCCAAAGTCTGTAGCGCCATAAGTCTATATAGACCCCTCCCCAAAAACAGAACCCAAGACAAGATAGTGCCCTCCAATACAGGGGCAGGGGCTCAGCACAGTGGAAGGTGTCATTGGAGGTTTGACCACTGCGTTCCAAGACTGATCCCTGCCGCACTCCCTGCCCCCACCCTTACCCCTGCACCCTTGGTGCCCATTGCTGCCTTCAAAAGTGCCAAGACTTTTGCCAGAATGCCTTCCTTACTTCACCAGTAAAAGCATAGACACATCAAAAGTAAAGGGCTGGAAAGAGCTATCCCATGCAAGTAGAAAAAAGGTACAAGCAGATGTAGTTACACTAAGTCAGTTAAAACCACTAGTGGGTGGGACAAGAAGGGATCAACAGGCCAATTCAATATGAGGAAATAGCAATTTTACGTACAGCCACGGCTGGAGTACTCAGTTACACAGAGCAAAAGCAGACATTGTCAGAGCTTATGAAATTTAGTGCCAACTGTCAACTGGCGTGATCTGGAATTGCCAGGGAGATGGGCCTCTGGGCCCAGGTATATTGTTGTGAAACTGCTTTCTTGGAACTGAACATCTTAGAGGGAAGAGAGAGACTCATAAGACACAAAACTCACACAACACCTGTAAGGCAGCTCAGAAAGCCACAACATCCAGGAGGCTCCTCTCCAAGGCCGTATAAACAGGAAGCAATGAGGGAGACTCCTTGGTGGAGCTGCATGTTGAGCGAGGAGCTTCAGGTTCATGAGTTCTCGTCCGTGCTGGGGTGGGCTTTTGGCACTTGAATCACCAGTGTTCCTATAAGCAAACCCTCACACATGTTGCTGTAACACCAATACACACACGGCCACCCCAGTAAACTCAATGATTTGAGTGGAACATCTTGTTGGTATCATGTCTGTGCGCTGCCTGGGTGAACAGATGTTTGCTCACTCACTTCCAAAGGCCATGAGCCATGCCTGCTGGAGCCACGCCCACTGGCCTGAGCCCAGTGCACACTTGGGGTCTCCTTTCCCTGCTCCACATAAGTGAAGTGTATCTGCAACCCCAGAAACCACACAGTGAGAAAATTTGGCCAGAAATTGATGGGTGAATAAAAAAAAAAAACCCTAGGGTAACTTTATAGCATTTAAACAGTGAAAGTAGAAACACAAAATAAGAACAAGTCAAGCTGTTGTGGAATATCCGTGAAGTGCATTCTGTAACCGTTAAAATTATTTGTTTACACTGTTCTTAAGGGAGGCTTGACATAACCACAGTATGGCATATGCACACTGGAAAGGTTACGGTGGAATATAATTTGTACAACTGGCATGCTTTGCTTGCGCCAGCGGCACGCATGCTAACATTGAACTCATACAGAGATGAGCATGGCTCCTGTGCAACCATAATTCCATGGAAAGAATGGAATGGGGAAAATACTTGGGACAAAGTTAGAAGCTAGAAATAGATCTGTGCTAGCTGCCATTCTATCATTCTGATTAAACACCTTGGTCAAGGCAAGTGATACAAGGAAACGTTTCATTAGAGGCTTGCTTAGGGTTGGCCCATCATCATCATGGCAGAGAGCATGGAGACAGACAGACAGGCACGGGGCTGGAGCAGAGGCTGAAGCAGACAGGAGAGGAAGACTGGGGCCTGGTGTGGGCTTTCACCCCCAGTGACACACCTCCTCCAACAAGGCCACACTTCCTAATCCGTTCTAAACAGTCCCACTAGCTGGGACCAGCCCTTCAAACATACGAGCCTATGGAGGCATTCCCACTCAAACCACCACAAGATCCCAAGAAGGAGAAATTTGACCAAAAGACAAATAGACCAAAATAATAAACATCTTTTAATTGTAGAATTCTACAATCTATTTACCACTAGGTAGAGAATCTTATTCGTTTTTCTGGTTTTCAGATAAACTGTTTAAGAATAAGAATAAAAAGATTGAGTAGTCTGGGTGAGCTGATATACATCTTTAATTCCAGCTCTGCGGAAGTAGAGGCGGGTGACTCTCTTTGCGGTCCAGGCCATCCAGGGCTACACAGGGAGTTCAGAGCAGCCAGGGATACATAGTGAGAGACCCCATCTCAAAAATAAATAAACAGTGTAGAAGCACAAGTTCACACTTGCATGTCTGTTGTTAGTAATTTAATGTGAAGGCAAGGGAAGATGTAGAAACCTATAGGGTAAGAAGTGAGGGTCAGGAAGTATCAGGTGGGGGAGGGAATGGAGTGGGAGAGTGCGTGAAGAGACAGCTGGAAAGCAGAGGCATTTTGGGGTCAAGGAAACTCCCAGAAATCTATGAGAATGACCTCAGCTAAGAATCTTAGCAATAGAGAAGGTGTAGCCTGAACTGGCCATCTCCTGTGACCAGGCAAGACTTCCAGTGGAGGAATTGGGACACCAACCCAGCCACATAACCTTCAACCTACAGTCTGTCCTGCCTATGGGATGTGCTAGGGTAAGGGTAGCGCAGAGATTGTGAGAGTGGTCAGCCAATGACTGGTGCAGCCTGAGACCCATGCCAAGAGAGTGCACTCACCCCTCACAATGCCTAGAACACCAGGACCCAGGTGCTGGATGGTCCAGAGACTCAGAACAGAAACAAACACAACTGGAGGGAAAAAAAGTGTCATTGTAAGGATGCCTGACAATATTCTGCTATATGCATAGACTAGTGTCCAGCTCAGTTGTCATCAGAGAGGCTTCATCCAGCAGCTGGTGAAAACAGATACAGACCCACAGTCCTGCTGAAGAGAGGATTGTATGAGCCAGTGGTGTGAAGGATGCCACAAGAAAACCCACAGAATCAACGGACTTGGGCTCACAGGAGCTCACAGAGACTGAACTACCAACCAGGGAGCCTGCATAGGACTGACCCAGCCGTCTACAAAAATGTGACAGTCGTACAGCTTAGTCTTCTTGTGGGACTCCTAACTAGTGACTTTCTGGCAAGCTACACTCAATGAAACCCATGATTCCTAGGCCACATTTACTATCGGATAGTAAGTTATTATCTTTCTTCTTCTGTAACAACTTGTGCTTGATTGCTGGTGACTCTCTGACCTTTGAGGAGAGGCATTGTCAAAACATCCTACCTGTCCCCACAGAGACCCCAGGTGATCTGGTAATACCTCGGTGTTCACCAGCCTATAGCCTGAGTAGAACGGGATTAGTCCTTTGATGTCTATGATGGCAGTCAATAGCTGGGTATCACACAGTGTTCCAGGGCCTCCAGGCAGTACCATCTCGTTCCAAACCTACCACGCAGGGAAACACATATTGACTGAAAATGTCAAAAAGTCCCTAAAAGCTCTGCTTTTGGTGCTCCATAAAGGACTTCTGTTTCTTCTCATAAATTCTGTCACTTCACCACGTAAACTCTGCTGCTTCAAGAAGTCAAGGGTCTGCAGACATGAGACCGAACTCAATATATTCTGGACTCATGATCAAAGAGGGTAAAAACTGAAGCCAGACTGCCCTGAGTGAATGCAAGAATTGCCAACAAGTAGCACATACCCCGAAGGGCCTTCTAGAATGCTGGAGAAGTGAGAGCCCACATGCACCTCGGTTTCAGCAATGTACAAGGAGAAAGGACCTGAACCTGGACAGGCACCTACACTCATGTGAACATTCCTGTACACACACACACACACACACACACACACACACTCAGTTTTGTTTTTCTAATTTAAAGTTATAAAGATCAGTATTAAGGATATGGGCATACTTTATAGTATCTAAAGTTGGGGTGCTTCTGCCTCCTGTAAACCTTCCTTGCACCCCTCAGACTACTCTGCTATCCACTATGTTAGCCTCATCAGAGCCCAGAAGGTAAGTCATGCCACGTTGTCAGAAATACACTCATGTTGCCGCTCCATTTGCTTTTGTGCTATATGCCTTTGCGTGCTTTATAATGTCTTAATTTTTCCTACATTACTTCACAACTACAAAGTGTGAACAATTTGTGTTCACTCAGACTTGCAGTAAAAAAGTCAGTTGATCTCATTCAGTTAACTCAGAAATAATAACCCCAGTTTTCCCCCCACATCTCACTAGCTTGTGTATAGTTTCCCGTCTGACTGTCCATTCCCTAAAACACCGGCAAATCAGCACGCTGTCACATCAAGGGCTTCTCTTCCCATTACGAGTGAATGCAGCAAATAGTTTCCCTTGGTAAGTGGGGGCTTAACTTGCACGGCTCCAGACCCCAGGAGGCGACACAGATTGTTAGCTGCATGTCTCCCCACCTTCTCCAGAACTGCCCCTTCCCTCTCCACTGTGTGCCCATCATCTGTGCCCACACCACGATTTGATAATTGTGCTTAAAGTGAACGCCGGTCATGGCCATTGCATGCTACCTCCCGGTACAAAGCCTCATTGGAACCTAGAAATGTTCTTGCTACTGAAGGGTTCAATAACCATGCAGCAGCAGCTCATGCATGACTCCAGGGCCAAAAACCGGCTCTCCTCATCCTGGCCTCTGCTTCTCATCAGCCGCCTTCCTCGGCTATGAGGGTCCTGCTCTCAATCCTGGGAGTTCTCACCTTGCTGTCCATGATTCCGCTGGGTAAGACAAAAGCTTCTCATTCCAGGGACAGGAAACTAGAGGTGAAAGAAAGGATACAGTGTGTAAGAAATCTGAGGAATCAAGAAAAGAAAAATGGGCAATTAGAATAAGGTGGGAAGCCAGGCAGTGGTGAGGCAGAGGCAGGAGAATCTCTGAATTCGAGGCCAGCCTGGTCTATAGAGTGAGTTCCAGGACAGTCAGGGCTGCAAAGAGAAACCCTGTCTCAAAATACAAGCAAACAAACAAACAAAAAACAGAAAGGAAAGAAGGAAGAAGGGAGGGAGGAAGGGAAGGGGGAGAGAGGGNAAGGAAGGAAGGAAGGAAGGAAGGAAGGAAGGAAGGAAGGAAGGAAGGAAGGAAGGAAAGATGGGAGAAGGGCTAAGAGACACATCCTCCCCAATTGTCTTGGGTTCACAGAATGCTGCCAGCATTAAGCAAAGTTCTGTGTTATGTATTTCTTTTGTTTGGTTGTTGTTTGTTTTATTTGTTTTGTATTTTTTTCAAGACAAGGTATTTCTGTGTAAGAGCTCTAATTATCCTTGAACTAGCTGTGTAGACCAGGTTGGCCTCGAACTCACAAATATCCGCCTGCCTCTGCCTCCCAAGTGCTGGATTAAAGGCATGCGCCACCACTGCCCAGCTGTATTTCTTTAAAATCAGTTGAAATTTGGTTGGTTTAACTTAATCTGTGTGGGAATTATATAATGTAGGTGAAGGTCCTGCTTGAATTCATTTTTAATGTTTCTTAGCATATACTAATTATACATAATAATGGGTTTCATTGTAACATTTTCTTACTTATACATGATATATTTTGATTATATTCAGTTTCCCATCTCGTCCTCATCCCTTTCTTCTTCCCAACTGGCTTTCTTCTACCTCCTACCTCTGCCCCCCCCTTTTTTTTTGCATATGGTGGATACCCTTAGGTTTGTTTGTGAATTTGAGATTTTTGTTTTGTTTTAGATAATAATATAATTACTTCATTTCCCCCTTCCTTTTCCTCCCTCAACCCCCCTCAACATCCTTCCTTTTCTCGCTTTCAAATTTACAACTTTTAAAAATTGTTATTGCAAGCATATTAGGAATATACACATATATGCAAATATAACCTGTTTGTTCTATATAATGTTACTTGTCTGTATGTTTTTAGGGCTGACCATTTGGTACTGGATAACCAACTGCTATGTGCTTTCCTGAGGAAGGCTATTTCTCCCACTAAGCATGCCTTAGCAGCCTGTCGTTCTTTATGTAGGGATGAGGTCTCTCCTGAGCTTTCCCCTTGCATATTGGCAAGCCTATGGCTCTTCTTGCTCAGCTCATGTCTAGGCAGTCATGTTGGTGAGACTTTCTGGATGTAGCTTCTGACCTTCTTAGGAGACACAATCTCACAGCCATCTCCCTTCTGTGTTTTCTGAGCCTTGGATGCAGAAGCGTTTTGTAGATGTGTCCCCTGGGACTGGGCTCCACGACTCTGCATTTTGGTTGGTTGTGGTTTTCTATAGCGGTCTCCATTTGTGTCTGTTTTTGTTTTTGTTTTGCCTTTTTCTCTTCCTTCTTTTAGTGTGTGTGTGTGTGTGTGTGTGTGTGTGTTTGATCCGGTGAGTCTCATTAGACATGTTTATAAGCGCATGTGTGGGAGGTTGTTTGCAGGAACATGGGCAAATTGCCAGCGGTTACACCCCTGAAGAAAATGTTTCTCCCTCCCCATCAGCTATTAGCTGAGCATACTCAGTAACCCCACCTTTCCCCTGACAGGAAGTTGATGGCCTCCGTAGGAATCTTGTGCAGGTCATCATGTCATACCCGGAATTCAGTATGTCACACACACACACACACACACACACACACACACACANNNCACACACACACACACACCACACAGAGCCCTTGTCCCCTTCCATTGCAATCCCTGAGCCCTGAGGCAGTGATACAGAGGTCCCTTTTATGCTGGGTATCCTACCATTATTTATTCTCTGTTTTGACCATCTTGGCAATCACTGATGCCCAGTGCAGAAAGAGACTTCTCTGACAGTCTCTGGCAGCAGCGCTGCTCTATGGGCACAAGCAGCTACTTAGAGAGTGTTGATGGCTCTGTCATAACCATAGCAGCCTTCCACTAGGGCCTATTACCTCCCGAGTACCAGGTTTGCAGCACCAGACATGCTCACAGAACTAGACTTCCCGTGGATCAGGATCAAATTTCATTTGAAAGTGGTTGTCTGTCTGTGTGGGAGGCTTGCTGCTATTGCACCAAAGGGCTGTCTGTATTGCACACGGAGCTTACAAATGAGTAAGACTGTTGGTGACAACCCTCCCTGGAAGCCTGCACAACCCCTTTCTGCAGTATGAGGGCAAGCCAGCAGGAGGACGTGTCATCACTGTCCCAGCTCGATGCTCTGCGTCCGTGACCAAGGCATGTGGCATTGTCAGAATCAGGGTCTTACCAATAACAATATCACCTCCTTAACCACATGCTAAATCACCAATTTAATCTTTCCAGATTAAGTTTAAAATCTACCAGTATTATTTAACAAACACATATGCCTGGTTTTACATTATTGTTGATTGATTCATCTTTTCAAACGCAGACGTTACCTAAAGTACATTTTACTAGCTACAATTAAAGATTTCCTTGACCATTAGTGGTTTTTTTTATATTTTTACTGAGACATAATTTACCATAAAATTTACTCTTTTTAAGTTTGCCCTTAAGTAGTTTAAGTATTTGGGAAGTTATGCAGCCATCAACCCTATGTATCCTAAAGATAGCACTCCCCCCTCTCCTGATACCCTGCAAGTCTCCCCCACTCTGGACCTTGAATATAGACATAGCAATAAGAGCTACAGTCCTTTGGTCTGGCTTCTTCCACTCAGAGCAATGTTTCTAAGTTCCATTCCTGTGTTTCATTCCTTCTGGTATTGAAAACAGTCCCATTGTACTGAGGCGATGGCTCAGTGGTTAAGAACACTGGCTGCTCTTCAAGAGGACAAGGGTCTGATTCCCAGCACCCACATGGGAACTCAACCATCTGTAATTCCAGTTCCAGGAGATCCTATGATCTCTTCTGTCCTCTAAAGCACCACCAACATGTGCTGCACAGACATACATGCAGACAAAAACATAGATAAAATTAAAAAATAACAACTGCATGTCTACTAAAAATTAAATAATTAAAATTAATTATTTTTTGAGACAGGGTTTTTCTATGTAACCCTGGATGTCCTGGAACTTGCTCTGTGGACCAGGCTGGCCTCAAACTCAGAGATCTGCCTGCCTATGCCTCCCGAGTGCTGGGATTAAAAAGTGTGTGCCACCACTGCCTGGCTAAATTTTTATTTTTTTTTTTAAATTATACCATATGACTACTGTGTGTTTGGCATCAATTGGATTGAGTGATCCACTTTAGGGCTGTTGATAGTGATTCCATCTGTACTCGGGTTTTATGTGGTTCTGTTTTCAGTTTTCCTGGGCATAAACTTGGAAATTGAACTCGTGTGTTCTGTGGGCATTCGGTGTTTCTCAGGAATTGCCAAACTGCATTCCATGGCTGTGTGTTTTGAATCACCACGGTGGTGTACAAGGTCACCACTTGCTATTGTCTGCCATTCTGTCCCTCACGACAGCCATGTGATGGAGATGAAGTGACATCCCATTGTAGTTTTCATTTGAATTTCTCTACCAGGAACAGTGGCTGCATTTTTCATTAGCTTCTTGGTCATTTATAGACCTTTCTCGGAGAAACATCTGTTTAAATGTTCTGCCCATTTCTAATTTTTTTTATTATTGAGTTTTGAGCTCTTTATGTATTTCAGTACTAACTAAGTCCTTGTCAGATATAAGTTTGCAAATATTTCTCCCACCCTCCAGATTGTTGTCTTAAAATATTTTATTGGACACACTCGCTATCATTAAGAGGAGGAAAGAAGAGGAAACATTCAATGCTTTCTTTCTGGTCCAGACGGTATTGCTTATGTGATGATCTTTAGTCCCAGCTATTTTCCTGCAAATGGCATGCTCCATCCTTCTTTATAACTTGACCCCTTCCTTATCCATCTGTGGATAAGCACATAGGCTGACCCCATGACGTAGCTCCTATGAACACATATGAAAGAATTTTACTTCAGGAATTAGCCCTGTTTTTAATTTTTTATTCATATTTTTTATTTTTGCACCATAGACAGAAATGTAATTAGTTCTCTGCTCCCGCCTCATTTACACGCTCTTTCCAGAAGGGATTATCATTTACCTGTACCTATTTCCTTCTTGTTTCCTCTTGCATTCATTTTAATGTTTTTCTGACATCCTGGGAAAGTTCTTTATTCTTTTCTTAAATCATAAACTATTTTAAATGATAAAAACAGCAAATAAAGAAGCCTAGAAAGATATCTCAGTGGTTAAGAGCCCTGACTGCTCTTACATAGGACCAGACTCCATATTCTCAGAACCCACATGGCAGCTCACAGTTATGTGTAACTGCAGTTCTAGGGGACCTGCCTGGCAGTTACTCTGGCTTCCATGGGCTCCAGGCATGCACATGGTGCACAGATACATGTGCGGGCATTTATATCAAATAAACTTTCAAAACTTAAATTAATACTAAAAATAAAAGTTTCAGATAGAGGGACTGGGGAGGCAGCTCAGCGGTTAAGACCCTACTCTTGCAAAGAATCTGAGTTTGAGTCTCAGCACCCATGTTGGGTAGCTCACAACCACCTGCAACTCCAGCTCCAGGGGATCCAACACTCTCTTCTGGACTTCATGGGTGTTGTGGTCCAGGACCAGCCAGACCATAAATTATTTCTCAGACCAGAGGGGAGGCGTGGGAATAGAGGCACAACTAACATGTCTTTATCAAGAGGGAGTTTTCAGGGATCCTTCATGAAATCCTGAATTCACATCCTGAAAACCACCCACATTTATTCTCCAAACAGCTTTTATACTAAAATATAATCTGAGGGGGAAGTTCATTAGCATTCTGTTTCCTAGGTAAAATCTCAGTACCTATATCGGGGGCTCACAACCACCTGTAACTCCAGCTCCAGAGTATCCAACACCCTCTTCTGGACTCACACACATGTGGCACACACACACACACACACACACACACACACACACAGGATTTTAAAGTAGCAAAAACAAGTCTTTTCCAAAGTAATAACATATAAGCAGTCCAGGGAGACATATTTGTCTTCTCTTTTCAAAGCCAAAAGCTTCCTTGAGCCAGGAGTGCCCCTCCAAGTGCCTCCACTGCAGAATGAAGTGTGATGCCACTGAGTATGCCATCAGGTATTATGAGGACTGGACTATCTGCTGTCGGGTAAAGAAAAAAGAAGCAAAGAAGAGTAAGATGTGGTGACAAGCTGAACTTCATCTTCTTCGGAAAAGCCGTCCAAAGTATTTCAAAGTTCCTTGTCTATCTGAGAATAAATGGGATGATGAGTAAGAGGAGTTTTATGCTTGGATGGTCACATTGAAATATATATGCTTTATCACATCTTACAGTCTATTTTCACATGCATAATATTTTACCAGATTGTGTTTTCAACTGTATATGCCATCATGTATACAGGGTTGACCTTGGCAATGCCAATCAAGCTCAGTGGATTATGAAGAAGGAGGAGGAGGAGGAGGAGGATGATAATAATAATAATAATAATAAGAAGAAGAAGAAGAAGAAGAAGAAGAAGAAGAAAAGGAGGAGGAGGAGGAAGTAAAAGTTTGATAAAAAGCATTGGGAAGAAGACCTCAGCAGGAGAGGAAGAGGCATAAGAGAAAGGAGTGGGGTGACTATAAATAGTATGTATTATGCACATGTATGAAGTTCTCAAAGAACAAATTTAAAATTATTAAGAATGCTACCTATGATGAGATATCACAACAATTACATAAATTAGAAGGTGATATTTTTACACTTCTACAGGCCCTTCTGGCTTTAAAGGTTTTCATCAAAGGGTGCAGTGTTATCTAATTCCTTTGTAAGAGACCAGTTTTCAATGTTTTAACACTAATGAGCTATGGAGAATTTCATTTCTAGTCTTGACCATTTCTTGTTCTATGGGCCTCTACCTGGATAAGCATCTCGGTCTGGAGTTGGGATATTTTCTTCTATAATTTCATTAAAGATATTTTGTATGCCTCATTGTGGTATTCTTTCCCTTCTCCTATGCCCATGATTTGGAGGCTAGATCTTTTCATGATGTTCCAGAAGTTTCCCAAGCTCCATTCATCTTTTTTTCCTCTTTAAACTTTTCTGAGTGACCCAATGCCTCTTCTTTGTCTTAACCAACTCTCTGTTTTTGACATGATCCATTTTGTTTTGTATGGCTTGCCATCAAGGTTTTTCTTTGGTTTGATGTTTCTCCATTTGTAGCATCATTTCAGTTTGGGTTTTCTTCATTTCACCCATCTCTGTTTTTTTTTCTTCTTTGAGTTGTGATGCTTTAGTTATTTGTCTGGGTGTTCTTCCAGGTCATTCTCATTACAGTACATCACTGTGGGACTTGTGTTTTTCTGGAGGTGACAAATTCTTTGTGTGTGTGTGTTGTTGTTGTTGTTGTTTTATTTCTGCCTTGAGATTTTTGCATCTAGAATTAGCTTGTTGGTTGAGGTTTTTCTTCTTTTCTTTCCCCCGATCACCTTTCTTCTTTCAGCAGAGGTGTTTGCAATGTTCAGGAGGGGGTTAACTCATAGCAAGGTTAAGACGTGGGTTCCTCTGTTTATCTGGTATTTGGGGATGCAGCCTCTCTCCCAGGTGTTGCTTCTCTGTCACTACCTGGTGCCTTGATCTATTTGGGCAAGGAGTCTGGAACAAGTTTCTCCTGTCAGTGTAGACTAGTCCAAGTTCTCAAAGCCAGACAGAGCAACTGGTGGGTCCCAGTCATGTGGCTCTCGGGGCTCTAGTGCTCTGAGCTAAGTGTGGGAGCTAGTGAGTCCCTGGTAGCAAGCAGGCTGGGATCAGCCATAATAGAATCTGAGTCAACAGAGAATGAGTATCAGCCAGAAGTGGTGGAGCATGCTTTTAATCACAGCATTCAGGAAGCAGAAGCAGATGGATCTCTATGAGTTTGAGGCCAGCCTGGTCTATATAGCAAGCTCCAGGCAAACCAAGGCTACACAGTGAGACCTTGTCTCAAAAGAAGGATGAAGAAAAGGAGGAAGAGAGGGAGGAGAAGGAAGAAGAGGTAAGAAAGAGCAATGACCTATCTGGATCTCTAGAACACTTTGCCAACAGGACCCTCTAACAATATTAATTCTCCTGAATTAGTTCTTTCCTTTCAATGCACCCTTAAAATTATTTCTCAGTTTTTTATAGTTTTATTGTGTAGGCCTTTAACATCTCTGGCTAAACTGTGTTTGGTGGTGGGATTGTCTGTGCTAGGCTATTACGTATAAAGAGAGGGTTAGTTGGACTTACTATCTTTCTTATCATTGGTTAGTCTGTGCTGAATGAGAGAGGCTGATGTCCACCAGAGATTTTTTTTTGTGACAGTAGTTTTTCTTTGTGTATCAGGGGCCTCTGCTGGCCACACTTGGCTTTTCAGCCTGTGGGTCGGGCAAGACTTCCCAGACTGTGCCCTTAGGTGTGACTGCTTTAGCTAAGGGATGTCTCTCAAGTGTATTGGCTGTGTGGGAAACAGACACAGCACCGAGGTCAGTGTGGGCAGAGCGCCTCTTGCATTATCAGTTCCTGCAGGAAGGATGCAGCTGGGGATGTCGCATACCCCCCACCCCCAGCTCAGAGCTCTAGGAATTTGCAGCAGGAACTGACAGTCAGCCACACTGACCTCAGGCTCAGAGCTATCAGACTGCAGGGTAATTCTTAGTTGATGAGATCTGTTCCTGGCTACTGCAGGCAGCTCTCTCTCTCTCTCTCTCTCTCTCTC
>LOEQ01003081.1:43893-57848 GCA_001685075.1 Bramus lutescens | reverse complement strand
TCTTTATTAACCAATGAAAGTAACACATAGACAGATGACCTTCCTACATCAGACCATGACTTAATAGTGATCATTACTGAGGAATTGAAGTAGAACTTGAGATTCAACAAAACCAGGGGACTGTAAGTTGTGCTACTCTGGAGTGCCTTTACTTGCATTCTGTGGAGCTCTTATTCCAGTTAAGTAGAGAGATAAACATGGAAAACAAAACAAAACATTTTTCATCACCAATGAGCTCGGAGCACACTAAGCTTCATTGCTGAGGAGGGGAAGAAAGAGGTACTTGCTTGAGACATTTCTTGGGCTGGTAAAGGCATTTGTCCCAGGCTAGCAAACAGTGTTCTATGAGGACAGATTTTACACAAAAGGATAGGATAGGAAAGGAAAGTCTATATTATTCAGGCTATAGGGTCTTAAGAACCATAGCTCTGATATTAAAGTAAATAAAAGATAGTTTATTTTGGAGCCATTTTGAGTAAACATGGCTTAGGAACACAGATTTACCTTATCTCAAATTCTATTTTCCAAAATGAAAGTAGTATCATGAAGTGTTTTTCTTTTTATAGAATAAAGAAAATCATAAAGAATTGCACATTTAATATACATTGGTGGGTACACCAGAGAGACAGGAAGAGTGAGATGAGAGCGATTTTTTAAAGGTTTAACATGCTGTTGATGACATTCTTAGCTTTTGGATTGGTGGAAGTTAGTAGCCTGATAAGTTAATTTAATCTTAGTTGTTTTTATCCATTTGTCACAACATCTTAGTTCTGACACAGAGGTGCACAAGCAATGACTGTTCCAGATGACTAGTCCAAGATAAGATAATTCGCCTCTGGACCCACAGCTTTACAATCTCACCACATACTGAAGTTCCAGTCGGCCAGTCAATCTCTGCAGACAATATCTTTTCAGGAGTTTTGTCCAGAAAAGGCATAGCTAAAGTACATCCCGTTAAGTTCAGCACACACTAACATGCTCCAAAAGGGTTTTCCTACAGCCTTCAGTTATGTACATTGAATGAGTACTAATTCTGCCTGTGTGCTTGAATGGATGAGTGATTTCGACCAATCCTGAGAGTTATTTTGTAAAGTCAGCATTATTATTAGAGAAAACAACCTTTCTCTTTAAATATTCCATTCCATGTTCAGTAAATAAACTGATAATAGCCAAGCATGCAGTGATGTTCACGTTACATAGCTCAGTGGCAGGCACTGAACAATACTCACAATGGAGTTTGTATGTGAAAAACCAATGAAGAAAAAGAAAAGCAAGGAGGGTGTTTCCAGTTGCAGGAAAATGTCTCCTTGTTAAATAAAGTAATCGAGCAAAAGTGAATGAACTCTGAGTTTGAAGTTTCATTCTTTTACTTCGGCAGCTTTGGAGCACTTTCCACCGACCAGAATTGGTTCGATCTTGCTTGGAAGCGTCACTGAAGAAAGCTCAGTTGGACTATGTTGATCTGTATATTATTCATTTCCCAATGGCTTTGCAGGTGAGCAATCACTGTGTTTACAAGTATTTCACTAGTGGTGCCCATATAACTAACAGTTATGTGACAATTTATGATTTTCATTCTTGGGTGGATGTATGGATTATTCTGATGAAAATCCTAANTATCTTTTCAGGAGTTTTGTCCAGAAAAGGCATAGCTAAAGTACATCCCGTTAAGTTCAGCACACACTAACATGCTCCAAAAGGGTTTTCCTACAGCCTTCAGTTATGTACATTGAATGAGTACTAATTCTGCCTGTGTGCTTGAATGGATGAGTGATTTCGACCAATCCTGAGAGTTATTTTGTAAAGTCAGCATTATTATTAGAGAAAACAACCTTTCTCTTTAAATATTCCATTCCATGTTCAGTAAATAAACTGATAATAGCCAAGCATGCAGTGATGTTCACGTTACATAGCTCAGTGGCAGGCACTGAACAATACTCACAATGGAGTTTGTATGTGAAAAACCAATGAAGAAAAAGAAAAGCAAGGAGGGTGTTTCCAGTTGCAGGAAAATGTCTCCTTGTTAAATAAAGTAATCGAGCAAAAGTGAATGAACTCTGAGTTTGAAGTTTCATTCTTTTACTTCGGCAGCTTTGGAGCACTTTCCACCGACCAGAATTGGTTCGATCTTGCTTGGAAGCGTCACTGAAGAAAGCTCAGTTGGACTATGTTGATCTGTATATTATTCATTTCCCAATGGCTTTGCAGGTGAGCAATCACTGTGTTTACAAGTATTTCACTAGTGGTGCCCATATAACTAACAGTTATGTGACAATTTATGATTTTCATTCTTGGGTGGATGTATGGATTATTCTGATGAAAATCCTAAACATTAATTCCCAAGTTCCATTTCATAGGTTTTTCTTTTTTTGAGCCTTGAAACAGTGTTTTCTGCCTGTGAAAGAAAATAAATCAGTGGTCTTCTGCATTAGAATGTGGAAAAAACCAATACCCATATTCAATGCATAGTTGGGTTTAGTCCTTGTGATTTTATTTTGTGTGTGTGCATGTGTGTTCATGTAGCTGTTAGTGCACATGTGTGTGCTTATTCATATGAAGGACAGAAAGCAGTCACTGGTGTTCTTTAGATGCCATTCACAATATATCTGAGACAAGGTCTTTCATTGGCCAAGAATTATGAACAGTCTAGACTGACTGGACAATTAGCCCCAGGAAAACTACCTGTCTCCACCTTCCCAGTCCTAGGACTGCAAACATTTACAACCACACCTGGCTTTAAATTTTGTTTTCTGTTTGCTGTTTCACATCAGTTCTGAATGCCAACTTCAGGTCCATAGGCTTTCAAGTCCAGTATTTTACCCACTAGGCCATCTCCTCAGTTGCCCTTAGTCTTTGGAAGGTGTTTACATGCAGATTACATGGAGATCAATAAAACTGCCACACATATGCTTCACAATGAAGTTCCAACATCTTTCATAATTGCACTTTGAAAGCAGATCTGATGGTACTCAGTCTGCGTTGGGGTCCTGGTTAGTTTTAGCTGTCATCTTGACAGGGCCTATAGTCATCTGACAGAGTCTCAGTTGAGGAATTGCTCAGAACAGATTTGCCTGAGGTCATGTCTTTGAGCAAGTATCTTGACTATGGATTGATGTGAGATGGCTGACCCCACTGTGGAAAGTAGCATCCCTCTGCAGGTGGATCTGGTCTGTAGAAGGAAGCTAGCTGATGAATGAGGAAGGGAGTGAACCCTGGAGCAGCATCCCTCCATGTTTTCTGCTTCAGTTTCTGCTTGAGTCCCTGCCCTCAATGATGGACTGTGGTCTGGAAGTGTAAGACATTAAATAAACCCTTTCCTCCCCAGATGTTTTGAGTCATGCTGTTTATAATAGCAGCAGAAAGCCAACCAGCGCATCTGGTACTCATACTACCTGCCCTTGGAGAGTTGGCAACTGGGGATTATTTGTCTTGATATTTCATGGTGGTGGGGTTTTGTAGATGGCATTTAGCCATTAATAACAGTGTTNGAGTCTCAGTTGAGGAATTGCTCAGAACAGATTTGCCTGAGGTCATGTCTTTGAGCAAGTATCTTGACTATGGATTGATGTGAGATGGCTGACCCCACTGTGGAAAGTAGCATCCCTCTGCAGGTGGATCTGGTCTGTAGAAGGAAGCTAGCTGATGAATGAGGAAGGGAGTGAACCCTGGAGCAGCATCCCTCCATGTTTTCTGCTTCAGTTTCTGCTTGAGTCCCTGCCCTCAATGATGGACTGTGGTCTGGAAGTGTAAGACATTAAATAAACCCTTTCCTCCCCAGATGTTTTGAGTCATGCTGTTTATAATAGCAGCAGAAAGCCAACCAGCGCATCTGGTACTCATACTACCTGCCCTTGGAGAGTTGGCAACTGGGGATTATTTGTCTTGATATTTCATGGTGGTGGGGTTTTGTAGATGGCATTTAGCCATTAATAACAGTGTTGCGCATATTTCTTGCTATAAAACTACATGGAAAACGTAAGCTAGTTTTTGCAATGGATGCTATTACGTTACATAACTGGGATGTCTGAGCCATGACTACATTTAAAGGTATGAATAGCATCAGCATCAGAGATATTTTCTCCATTCCTTATCTCTACATCTTGTCTATTTAGTTGGGAATTGTCATTTGCTATTGATAGAAGATATGGTCTCGTGGCAATTCAAAATTCATGATTGGTAAAACTTGAGAGTTACTCTGGCTTTCTAACCCACATTAATCCTGAAAAGAAAGTCTGACTGATGGCCTAGTTTAATTGTGCATGCCCTTATACAACATTCTGCCCACTGTGATAATGAATTGTTTTGCTCAAATCACAATCCGTTATTGACAGAGACCAAGTTCATACAATTACTAGATTCACCAAAAAGGTAGAGGCATTTTTCCCTATAGGGAAATATAGGGGCTGAAACAATAACAAAAGTAATGCAAGACACCATTAGGACTTTGAAGAAAAGCACTATTTAAGCATAAGAAAAATATAAAAGATTAGGGGATGCCAATCTTTAGAGTTTCATCCTTAGTCACTCCAAATGCAAAGTATCTAAAATAATGTCCTGCTTACTTGGGAAGGTTTCATGGCCCAGACTCTGAGACTTGGCAGTNAATAACAAAAGTAATGCAAGACACCATTAGGACTTTGAAGAAAAGCACTATTTAAGCATAAGAAAAATATAAAAGATTAGGGGATGCCAATCTTTAGAGTTTCATCCTTAGTCACTCCAAATGCAAAGTATCTAAAATAATGTCCTGCTTACTTGGGAAGGTTTCATGGCCCAGACTCTGAGACTTGGCAGTTTGACCAAATGTGATAACATAACTGTGGCGAAGCCTTTAAAATGGATGATTCTATTCCAGCCTGGAGCTGAGCTATTTCCAAGAGATAAACATGGAAATCTGTTGGTGGACCCAGTGAATCTCTGCGACACATGGGAGGTGAGTCCTTAGAGGGGAGAATACAGAGGGGAATGTAGTGAGAGTTTGAGTCAGGCATTACCTTCACCTGTGAGAACAGAATGTACATGGCTCAGTCTAGAAATTTGTAGCTTTTATAAGAAAGGTTTTGATGAAATCAGCAAAGGAATTCATTATTGGAAAATAATAGGAATGGAGAAGAACGGAGGGCAGGGGTTTAGGAATCTCTTTCCAAAAAATGTTGGAATGTCACCTATTTCGTATGTATGTATGTATGTATGTATGTATGTATGTATGTATGTATGTATGTATGTATTGAACATCTCAGCCTCATTTCCCCTCCCTTCCCTCCTCCCAGTCCCTTCCATTCACCTCCCCTCTAACTCCCTCCATCCGGGCAGGCCTCCCATGGACATTGGTAAAATATGGCATATCAAGTTGTAATAAAATTAACCACCTAACCTTCTATTAAGACTGGGCAAGGCTACCAAGTATGAGGAACAGGGCCCCAAAAGCCAGCAAAAGAGTCAGAGACAGCCCTTTCCCCCACTGTTAGAAGTCCCGGAAGAAAACCAAGCTACACAACTATCATGCGTATGCAGAGGGCATAGGTCAGTTCCATGCAGGTTTCCTGTTTCTGGGTTCAGTCTCTTTGAACCCGTATAATCCCAGGTTAGTTGATTCTGTGGCTTTTCTTGTGATATCCTTGACCCCTCTGGCTCCATCTCTTCAGCAGGATTCTTCAAGCCCAGCATAATATTTGACTGTGGGTCTCTGCATCTGTTCTCACCAGTTTCTGGATGAGGCCTCTCTGATGACTATTGGATTAGGCACTAATCTATGAGTATAGGAGAATACCATTAGGCATCATTATATTGACTTTCTTTTTCTCTTGTCGTGTTCAGTTCTATCCTAGCTATCTGGGTCATTCAGCCTCTGGGTCATGGTGTTCCAAGCAGTGTCAGAGTGGCTCACCCTCATTCTGTTGGCATGAATCTCAGACTAAACCAGCCATTGATTGGCCAGTCCCACAGTCTGTGTCACCTTCACACAACCCTTAGGCAAAGCAGACTTTAGGTCTAAGGTAATGTGCCTGAGATGGTGTCCCAATCCCTCCACTGGTAGTCTTGTCTGGTCACAGGAGGTGGTCATTTCAGGCTACACATTCCCTTATGCTAGGAGTCTTACCTAGGGTCTTTGTACATTCCTGGGAGTTTCCCTTGCACCAGGTTTCTATCCGACCCCGAAACGAAACCTTTAAGTTCACTCTTTCAATATTTTTCCCCCAACCTCTGCCTGATCCCTTGCATTCTTATCCCTATCTGCCCCCAGTTCATCCATGAAATCTCTTGCATTTCTTCTTCCCAGGGAGATCCAAATATCCCCTTGAGCCCTCCTTGTTACTTAGCCACCCTGGGTCTGTGAATTGTAGCGTGGATCCTTTATTTTATAGATAATATCAACTTAAAAGTGAGTATAAAACTATATTTGTCTTTCTGGGTCTAGGTTACCTCATTCAGGATGATTTCTTTTCTATTTCCATCCATTAGCCTCAGATTTCATTTTGTCATTGATTTTAGCATCTGAGTAGCACACATTTTCTTTATCCATTCCTTGGTTGAGGGACATCTAGGTTGGTTCCAGGTTCTGGTTATTGTGAAAAATCTGCTATGAACATAGTTGAAAAACTGTCCTTGTAGTATGAGTGAGCATCCTTTGGGTATATGCTCAAGGGTGGTATGCTGGGTCTTATGGTAGACTGATTCCCAATTTTCTGAGAAATAACAATATTGCTTTCCAAAGTGGCTGTATCTGTTTGCACTCCCATCAGCAATGGAGGAGTGTTTGCTTTCCTCCATGTTCTTTCCAGTAAGAGCTGTTGCTTGTGCGTTTGATCTTGGCCATTCTGACAGGTGTAAGGTGGAATCTCACAGTCATTTTTATCTGCATTTCCCTGATGGCTAAGGATGTTGAACATCTCCTTAAGTATTTCTCAGTCATTTGAGATTCTTCTGGTGGGAGTTCTGTTTAGATCTATACCACATTTAAAAAATTGGATTGTTTTTTGATATCTAGTTTTTTGAGTTCTTTTTATATTTTGGAAATCTGTCTGCTGTCAGATGTTGGTATGGTGAAGATCTTTTCCCATTATGTAGGCTGCTGTTTTGTCCTATTGACAGTGTCCTTTGCCTTACAGAAGCTTTTCAGTTTTATGACATTCCACTTATTAATTGCACATCTCAGAGTTTACTCTATTGCTGTTCTATTCAGGAAGTTGCTTCTTGTGCCAATGTGTTCAAGGCTATTCCCCATTTTCTCTTACACCAGGTTCAGTGTATTTGGATTTATGTTGAGGTCTTTGTTTCATTTGGACTTGAATTTTGCGCAGGGTAAAATATATTGATCTTTTTGCATACTTTTAGATTTGAATATCCAGTTACGCAAGTACCATTTGTTTGAAGACGCTTTCTATTTCCATTGTATTATTTTGGCTTCTTTGTTGAAAATCAGGTGTCCATGGATGTGTGGATATATATCATGGTCTTCAATTTGATTTCATTGATTGATTTATCAGTTTTTATGCCAGTACCATGCATATTTCATTACTATAGCCCTGTAGCAGAGATTGAAATCAGGGAAAGCTCTGGAAGTTCTTTTATTGTTTGTGATTATTCTAGCTCTCCTGAGCTTTTCTTTTTCCAGATGAAGCTGAGTATTGTTCTTTCAAGGTCTGTAAAGAATTGTGTTGGAATTTTAATGGAGATAGGATTGAATCTGTAGATTGTTATTGATAAGTTGGCTATTTTTCTGTTTATCCTACTGATTCATGAAAATTGAAGATCTTTCCGTCTTCTGATATGTTCTCCAATTTCTTTCTTCAAAGATTTGAAGTTCTTGTCATACAGGTCTTTCACTTGTATGGTTAGAGTTACACCAAGATATTTTATAATATTTGTAGTTTGTGTGTTTTCCTGATTCTTTTTAAACCCATTGACCATTTGTATATTGGAGTGCTATTGATTTTTTTGAGTTAATATTGCATCCAGTCATTTCACTAAAGGTGTTTATTAGTTGTTTGAGTTCTCTGGTAGAATTCTTATTGTTGCTTTTGTATGCTATCATATCATCAGCAAATAATAGTACTTTGACTTCTTACTTTCCAATTTGTATTCTCTTGATCTCCTTCAGTCATATAGCTAGAACTCTAAGTACTATGTTAAATAGATATGGAGAGAGTTGATAGCTTTGTCTTGTTTCTGATTTTAGTGGAATTTTCTTGAGTTTCTATCCATTTAATTAGGCATTGGATATAGATTTGTTGTATTTTGCTTTTATTATGTTAAATATGTTCCTTGTATCCCAGATCTCTCCAAGTCTTTTATCATGAAGGGGTGTTGATATTTGTCGGGGACTTTTTCTGTATCTCATGAGATGATTTTTTTTTCTCTCTCAGTTTGTTTATATGGTGGATTGCTGATAGATTTTTGTAAGTTGAACCATCCCTGCATATCAGGGATGAAGCCCACTTGATCATGATAGATGACTTTTTTTATATGTCCTTGGATTATGTTTGTAAACACTTTATTGAGTATTTTTTGTATCTATGTTTTTCAGTGAGATTGGTCTGTAATTCCATTTTTTGTTGAGTCTTTCTGTGGTTTGGGTTTCAGGGTGACTGAGTCTTCATAAAATGAGCTTGGCAATGTTCCTTCTGTTTCTGTTTTGTGGAATAATTTGAAGAGCATTGGTGTCTTTGAAGGTCTGCTAGAATTCTGTGCTAAGACCATCTGGCCCTGTGACCCTGGGCTTTTTTTTTTTTTGGAAGACTTTCAATGATTGCTTGTATTCCCTTGGGAAATATAGGTCTAAGGTTTTGATTTAACTTTAGTAACTGGTATCTATCAAGAAAATTGTCCATTTCTTGTACATTTTCCACTTTTGTGTAGTACAGGTTTTTGAAATATCACTGATTCTTTGAATTTCCTCACTGTTGTTATGTCCCCTTTTTTGTTTCTGTTTTTAATTTGGATTTTCTCTCTGTCTTTTAATTAGTTTGGAAAAAGATTTATCTGTCTTGTTGATTTTCTAAAAGAACCAACTCTTTGTTTTATTGATTCTTTGTATTGTTCTACTTTTTCAATTTTATTGATTTTAGCCTTAAGTTTATTTCTTGCCATCTGCTTCTTTTGGGTGTATCTACTTCTTTTTGTTTTAGATCTTGCAAGTGTGCTGTTAAGTTACCTGTATGAGGATTCCTGATATTTTTTTTATGTAGGCACTTAATGCCTTGAATTTTCCTCTTGGTTTTACTTTCATTGTATACCATAGGTTTGGTTATGTTGTGTATTCATTTTCATTGAATTCTAGGAAGTCTTTAATTTCTTATTTCTTGCATGAAAATTCAGTAAATTTGATAAAGTAAATGTTAATTTAGTAAAGACTTGTTCAGTTTCCATGAGTTTGTAGTTTTTTTTTTGTTTCACTTGCTGTTACAATCTGACTTTAATACATGGTAGTCTAATAGGGTACACAGGATTATTTCAGTCTTCATGTATCTGTTGAGACTTGCTTTGTGATCAAGTGTGTGGTCAATTTTGGACAAGGTTCTATGAAGTGCTAAGAAGAAGGTATATTATTTTCTGTTTGGGTGAAATGTTCTGTAGATAACTGTTAGGTCCATTTGTGTCCTATTATTTAGGACTGCAATTTCTCTGTTTACTTTCTGCCAGGATGACCTGTCCACTGATGAAAGTAGTGTTGAAGTTTCCCAGTATTACTGTGTAGGGTTCTATGTGTGATTTAAGCTTTAGTAATGTTTCTTTTACAGATATGGGTGCCCTTACATCTAGGGAATTGATGTTCAGAATTCAGTCATCATCTTGGTACCCTTTTCCTTGATGAGTATGAGATGTCTTTTTCTGCTTTTTCTGTTAATTTTGGTTTGAAGTCTGTTTTATTAGTTAGTAAGATAGCTATACTTGAGTGCTTGTAAGGTCCATTTTACTGAATAATTTTTTTCAACATTTTACTATGAGATAATGTTTATCTTTGATGTTGAGGTGTATTTCTTGTATGCAGAAGTATGGATTCTAGTTTGCATCCATTTTGTTAGCCTGTGTCTTTTTATTGCTGAATTGAGTCCATTGATATTGAGAGATATTAATGACCACTGATTGTTTGTTCCCATAATGTTTATTATTATTATTATTATTAATAATAATAGTAGTGTGTTTCCCTTTTTTGATTATTTTGTAGTGAGATCATCTGTTGCCTATGTTTATATGCATGTAGTTAATCTCCTTGGCTTGGAGTTTTCCTTCTAGTCCTTTTTGAAGGGCTGAATTTGTGGATAGATATTGTTTAAATTTAACTTTGTCATGAAATATCTTGTTTTCTCCATTTATATTGATTGAAAACTTTGCTGGGTATAATTGGCTGGGCTGGCATTGTTGGTTTCTCAGAGTCTGCAAGACTGTCCAGGCCCTTCTGGCTTTTAGAGTCTCAGTTGAGAAGCTGGGTGCAATTATTATATGTCTGCCTTTATATATTACTTGGCCTTTTTCTATTGCAGTTTTTAATATTCTTTCTTTGTTCTGTATATTGAGACTTTTGATTATTGTTGGACAAAGGAAAATTCTTTTCTGATCCAATCTGTTTGATGTTCAGTAAGGTTTTTGTACCTTTATAGCATGTCCTTCTTTAAGTTAGGAAATTTTTCTTTTATGATGTTGCTTTTATTTTCAAGGTTTTGAGCTGGAATTCTTTTCCTTCTTTTATTACTATTATCCTTAAATTTAAGTTTTTCATGGTGTCCCAGATTTACTGGATGTTTAGTGTTAGGAATCTTTTAGCCCTACCATTTTCTTTGACTAATGACACTATTTCTTCAATTGTATCTTCACTGTCTGACATTCTCTTTTCTATCTCTTGAATTCTGTTGGTGCTGCTTACATCTGTATTTTCTTCACTTACCCTAGTTTTCCATTTTCTGTATTCACTCTGTGTTTTCTTTATTGCTTGTATTTTTATTTTAATGTCTCGAGTCTTGAATTGTTTTCTCCACCTATTTGTTTCTTCTTAGTTTTCTTGCCATTCTTTAAGTGATCTGTTGATTTCCTCTAACATTGTGGTTGTCATTTTTTCTTTGAGTTCTTTAAGGGAGTTTTTCATCTACATTTAAAGGACTTTTATAATCACATCATGTTGACTTTAAGATTGTTTCCCTGTGCATTGGCTGTGTTAGAATATTCATGGCTTGCTGTAGTGGGAGGACTGGGCTCTGGTGGTAATATATTGCCCTGGGTTTTGTTCATTGTGTTCTTACACTTTTAGGCATCTAGATTTGGAGTAATTATAAGTCTAGTTGATGATTTCTCAATTTGTCTTTGCTGAATGGATGTTTTCTTCCTTAGTTTCTATTTTCTTTCTGGTCTTCTGGATCCCATGGACTATGGTTGATTAGAGGGTCTCCACCCATACAGGAGGCTGGAATTCTTGATGTCCTGGATGGCTTCTGTTCCAGCAGACGATTGCTGCCCAAGTTTGGGGCTAGTGTTTTGGTTAGGTATGTCTGTGACTTTTGATCTGACCAGGGGTCCTCTCAGATTCAGATGCTGGCCTGGCTTCTGGTGGGGTAGGAGACTTCTGACTTTTTTTTTCAGGTAGTAAGTAAGCCAATCTGGTGTTCATTAAGGTTTTGGGATTCAGGATGCTGGTCTAGCCTCTTGGGATAAGGATTCTGGTTTGGCCTCTGATGGGATGGAAAGCTTCCACCAGAGATATGGGCCAGGATATAGTGATAAGGAGAGGAGGGGAAGTTAAATTTATGGTGGTTGAGCACAGGTAGGGGAGGAGGCAATATTACTTGGTACTCAGGGTGCTGGTCTGTCATCTGGTGAGTGGAAGTATTCAGCTTAGGGGTGAAGGCAAGGAAGTGGTGATGAGGAGAGGTGGCATGGTTGGGGTTAAGTTGGGGAGGCAGGGGTATGTGGAGGGAGATTTACCTGGGTTTCAGGATGCTGACCTGGCCTCTGGACAATGGAAGGTTTCAGGCAGAGTTGTGATCAAGAACAGGTGACAAGGAAAAGAGGGGCACTTGGGCTCATGGTGGGTAGGATAAGTGAGGGTTGGGTTGGTGGCTTACCTGGTTTTCAGGATGGTGGCCTGGGCTCTGATGGCCTGGTAGGCTTTTGCCAGTGGTGTGGGCTGGAATAAGGTGATTAGGAGAATAGGGGTGATTGGAGTTATGCTTGTTTTCAAGAAGCTAGCCTGGCTTATCAATGTCACCTATTTCTTAATTTTAGGATTTTTTTTAAAATTTCCCTTCCTCTGCTCCTTATTTTCTTCACAAATCCTCCATCTTTAGATAGTCAAAGCCAGAATTGATTGGAGCATCCCCTTTAACACCAATTCATGGAACAACTGCACAATTTATCCTTTACTATCTCTTCCACTACAGGCCATGGAGAAATGTAAGGATGCAGGACTGGCCAAGTCCATTGGGGTGTCCAACTTTAACCGCAGGCAGCTGGAGATGATCCTGAACAAGCCAGGGCTCAAGTACAAGCCTGTGTGCAACCAGGTGAGCCTTTTCCACTTCTTGCCCTTTTATGTCTTAATTTGTTCTTCCTGCACCACTGACTCATATCCATTTATTTGTTTAGCCTTATTTATTTTACCTTCATGGGATGGAAATTTTAAAAGTACAGTCTCTCTGAGAGGACATTGAAGTACAATTATTAAAATTATGAGAAAGACAGTGGAACATTGAGGCTAATTTAGGCCTAATAGGGTATAATAATTAGAACAAGGAAAGGCAACCAAAGGAGACAGGAGTTATAGTGCAGCCACTGAGAAGAAAATCAGCTCCTTCTCCATCTATGAGAAGAAATTGGAAGAAGAAAAATGCTGTGGAGGGAATGGTGCACAGAATGAAAGGTTAGAAAGACAGAATGATGGAGCAAAAGTAAAATATGGATGCTAATAATATGAATATTAGATGGTTGTGCCCTTGGTCCTGACAACCTCTGATTTCAGGTATAGCAACCAAGTCATAGCTACAGGGAAGTTAACAGGAAGCTATCAAATTCATCTAGATTCATGATATATTTAACTTGGTTATGGTGAAATCATGATGGGAATTTTGGGCAGATAACTATGAGCTGACCTTTTGCCTGAACACACTTCTATCAGAGGAGAAGTCTACTCCTTCCTGCTTTCTGACAGCAATTCAACTGTTTATACACACACATGCCCTCAATATGTGTAAGTCTGAGGATTATTACAGGCAAGCACTTTAACCTATTACACCATTTCACCTGCCCCTTTTAGGATTCTTACATGATATTTTCTATTAAATGTTTTAGACATCAAGATAAAAATCAATTTTATATGAGATTAAGAGTTTGCCCTTGACTACCAATGTTCTGAAAGAACCATCACCGTGAAAGTCAGCATGAGCAAATCGATTTGTTTACCCTTTTTTTTCTCTCTGTATTATGATGGACTAATGGGTTTCCTACATTAATATGGATCCTATGAAACTGGTTCTTTTGTCATAACACATGTCATCAAGAACCTTTAGCCAAGCCTTCATGAAGTGGAAAAGATTATTTAGCATCCAAGAACTGGTCCATAGAATTATTTCTTCTCATATACATATTTTAAAAAACCTTTCTATAAGAAAGAGTAATTAAATCTATTTTGTTAAAGTGATTGCTACTTAATGTTATTTTTTGCTTCAAATTTCACATTATACTTTTTTAAAATTTCACGTTCTTTCATTTTGATGATTTTCTTTTGTGTTAATGTAAAGCGTCTTACAATCTGATTGTTTTCTATCAGGTAGAGTGTCATGTTTATCTCAACCAGAGCAGAATGCTGGAGTATTGTAAGTCCAAGGACATCGCTCTGGTTGCCTACTGTACATTGGGAAGTTCACGAGACCCACAATGGTAGGTATCAAAAACAACAACGAATCTCAAATATCATTATTGAAATAGCATTAATTCTTTCACAACTTTCTAGATCTAACTCTCAGCTG
>LOEQ01003081.1:29821-43390 GCA_001685075.1 Bramus lutescens | reverse complement strand
CCCCCCATCTCTCTGTGCGTGTGCATGTGTGTGTTGTGCATATGGACATAATCTGATATGTGTCTGGCTGTCAGAGGACAATCTTGGGTGTTAGTTGTCACTTTTTACTTTGACACAGAGTCTCTCTTGTACATAGCTGACACCGGGTGGACAGGATGTCCTAGTTAGTTTTCCTTTGCTGGCTTAAAACCGTGACCAAAAGCAACTTGAGGGAGGAAAGGGCTTGTTTGGCTTACACTGCAACAGCACAGTCCACCCTACCTTTAACAGCTCGATCAGTTGTTCAGATACTGATTTTCTCTTCTCTTCTACCACACTTTACAGTAGTACTATAGATTCATAAAATCATTACTCTGAATACACTGGGAGCTAGTGGTGTTAATTTTGATCTCTAATTTAAATAAGACCTTTGGAAGCCAGTTCCTATGCTATTTGCTGATGACTTCGTTATCATTTGACAATTTATAAATTAAACTATATAAAACTTATTTTCTCATTTTTAATGGGAGATAGGAGTCTCTGTCCATACATTTTAGTAAATTCTTTTGTTAAAATGTTGACTGAGTTTTCTGTCCTGCCTGGTTCCTGCAGTCATTAAGTCCCAAAGAAATCACACAGAGGTCTACATTAATTATAAATTGATTGGCCTGGTATCTCAGGCTTCTTATTAACTCTTATAATTTATATTAGTCCATAATTCTTGTGTGTATTAGCCACGTGGCTTGGTACATTTTTCGGTGAAGCAGTCACATCTTGCTTCTTCTGTGTCTGGGTTATGACTGCAGACTGCACTTCCCTCTTCACAGCGTTCTCGTTCTCCCTCCTCTACTTCCTGGTCATCCCACCTATACTGCCTGCTTGGTTACTGGCCAACCAGCATTTTATTAAAAATAATACAAGTGATAGAAGAAAAGACCATGGTCCCATAGCATTAAAATTCAGTTTTTGGTGTTTTATTCAGTATTTTAAGTTGATATGTCTCAATAACATCATCTCTGTTCCTTTCCTAGTTTTTCCTTGATTTGTAGTTGGGTGGTTCAATCTCTTATGTAAGAATATTGCTTTATTTCTTTTCTCCCTGTTATTTCTTAATACTGTAAATTTTGTGAATGATATCCTCAAGAGATTTGGGACATGTCTTCTGTGTTTTTAATATTGCCTCTGTACCACTCTTTTGAATATAATTGCGTTTCCCAGACTTGCAATATGTAATATAAAAGTAATAAAATTTCTACTTCTGTGATAGGTTTTTGAATTCCAGTTAACTTCAGAGGACATGAAAGTCCTAGATGGTTTGAACAGAAATTTAAGATATAATTCTGGAGATTAGTAAGTACCTTTGATCAATATATTGCTTCAGTTTGTTGAGTAGAAGTGTAATGTGTTAAATGTTACCTCAATATGCAGAAGACAAAAGCTAATGTGAGCTGGGGATGAGTTGCTTAGGGAGTTCTTACAGATTGTCTCAAGGGCTCTGTTTCATGGTGGAACCAGGATCAGCTTGACTTTCACATGTGCCTTCTGCCCATCTCAAGCCACAAAACTTTTTGGATAATACAATGCCTTTGTTCAAACTGAAGCTCTGTGTAAGCTTCTGTTTTCTACAGCTGTGTTATGGAACATATACTTTACCTTCTATCTGAATTAAATAACTGAGCTTATACATGAGCTCCCACATATCTCAGGGTGTTTTTCTAACAAGATTAAAGATATCTTTTTAATACCATAGTCTTAGTTAGACCCTCATATATACTACATATGCAATTGTTAATTACACCTCTTCAATTCAGTGTTTTAAATAGATTCAAGTCTCTTGATATGCAATACCTTTTCCTGAACTCAGCCCTCAAATTCTACATTTATATAAAACCAGTTGTTGTTTGTGAGGTGAAGAGAAACTATTGTTTTGTATTATAAGAAATACAGAGACCTCAGTGCATAGGACAGAGGTTTCTCAGGTTAGTGAGATAAGAAACCGAAGGAAGATCTTGGAGATGTTCCAATTGTTAGGATATTTTTTTCCCCTTTTTATCAAGACAGGGTTTCTCTGTGTAGCTTTGGAGCCTATCTTGGAACTCACTTTGTGGAACAGACTGGCCTCACACTCACAGAGATTCACTTGCCTCTGCCTCTTAAGTGCTGGGATTAAAGGTGTGTGCCTCCACTACCCAACTGTTTGGAGAAAATTGAAGCCAACAAATGGTCTCTAGTTTTCCTTCCTTCTGTAAGATTGTGGAAAGTGAAAAAAGACATACCTTATAAAAGAGTGTAGGCAGCAGTGTGTAATTTTTCTGCCCATGGGAATTTAAATTCACAATATAAATAATGGAATGGTGTATGAAATGAGAATATCCCAATTAAAAACTTTATGTGCTAAAGAAAATAGCAGATACACAGTTAATAATCTTATTCTATGTATAGAAAAAAGTTAAGAATTAGGGGAAATAGTACAAAGATAGAGAGAATGGCAAGCATAGAGGGGTTATTGCTGCACTTTATGTTTAACTATAAAAAATAAAAGAATGATCTTTGTTAATTATATTTGTGACACTAGTAAAGTATGCAAATTACCAAATTACAAAGCATGCATCTAGAATAAGGGTCTTAACATTGTTAAACTGGGCATGGTGGTACACAACTATAGCCCCAACACTGGGAGATAGAAGCAGGAGGGTCAGAAATTCCCAATCATTGTCAGCTATATGGTGAGTTTGAAGACAGCCTGGGATATGTGAGACCCAGTCTTAAAAATTGAAATTTTTTTCCGTTTATAAACTTTACTTGTAAATCATGCATTAGCATTGCCATTGCTATGAAGAAACAGCATGATGAAAGCAACACGGGAAAGATAGTTTTTATTTTACTTACACTTTCATATAACAGTTCCCTATCGAAAGAGTGAAGGTAGGAACTGAAGCAGGGCACAAAACCTGGAGGCTGGAGCTGATGCAGCAGCCATGGAGGAGTGCTGCTTACTGGCTTGCTCTACATGCTTACTCAGTCTGGTTTCTTATAAAACCCAGCACCACCAGCCCAGGGATGGCACCACCCACAATGGACTGTGATATCCCACATCAATCACTAATTAAAAAATTCTCTATTGATTTTCTGGTAGCTGGATATTATGGAGACATTTTCTCAATTGAGGCTCTTTCCTCTCAGATGATTCTTGCTTGTGTCAAGTTGACATAAAACTAGCCAGTACAATATGTAACACTGTGTTTGATAGCAAAAAGAAAATGAACTTGTTAGCAGTAACTAGTACACCTTAAACTAACCTTTATTACTGACCAACATTTGAATTTATCCTTCTTTAAAACTAGGAAGAATCAATTTCTTATATTAGGCATTCTTTTTTTTTCTAATTGCAGTTTTAATGGACATCCCAATCATCCATTTACTGATGAATATTAACATGGAAGCCCTTGTACAAATTCCTATCAGAAGATCTGTTTCTGCATCATGATATGAGAAATGACTTGGATACTGGCCATTGAACACATCACTTCTTATCAGACCTTCTTGTCAATTCACAGTCAGCTAGAGCTAAGTCCCCAGAGCTGTGGGAGAAGTCTGAAAGACAGCATCAAGATGTTTATCCCAAATGATTCTTACATTTTGAAAGATTCTTTTATTTTTTATTTTACATGTGAGTATCCTACATGTATGTGTACCTCATGAATATTCTTGTTCGCTGAGGGCAACAGATCACGTGGAACTGGAGTTATCAATGGTTATGAGTCACCATGTGGGTGTTGAAAGCTAAATCTTAGTCTTCTCTAAGAGCAGCAAGCCTTTAAACACTTTGCCAGTTCACCAGGTCCTACCCTAAAGATTCTTGCCTGCTTCTATTTCTGTGACTTCAATGGTTTATTTCCTGCTGACACCAACCTGATTTGCCCAGAAGTTTTTTACTGAAGGCATGAGATGATGACTATCACTTAGGAGACATTTTTGGGTGGGAGTTGGCAGAAATTTTAACATTTGGGGAATTAACAGTGATAAATTATTGATAAGCCAATATTCCTCAAATTCTTTGAGAAAGAAGAAAGTACTCTGCAACTATCCCGCTCTTAGTTTGGAGGTGAGGCACATCTGGCAAAGGATGACCAAGAGTCCCAGGGCTTCCTTCACCAGCCCAGGAACCAGGGCTCCAAGAGCATGGAGATAAGATTTCCCTGTGGGAAGTTTGGGAGGTTGGGAGGTAGGTAAGAAGGGAACTCATCTAAAGAGTCATCATGACACAGATGTGAAGACAGAAGAAAGCCAGACATGTCTCTGCTTGGGAAATATATCATTTGTTTTTGATAATTTTATGCTAGGTAAAAGAGAATTCTATGTATTTTATCCAAGATAGAGATCTAGACTTTCAAGGGTTTCAGCAGTTGCCTTATTGAGCTACGTTAGGAAAAATTAATTCCCATCAGTATAAACTCAATAATCAGTAAATTTTCTTAGATTTAAAAATTGATTTGTGAAACATGATCTTATGTGTTTATAGGTAACCAAGTAAGACTTATAAACTACAAAATATCTCTAAGATTTTAAATTGTGTTATCAAATTAATATTAAAATATATAGCAATGATGAGACAAATTCTATAAATTTTCAAAAATTATTTAAAGTATTGTATTTGACCAGCACAGTGTTTTAAGAATTGTTAAGTGTGGGTAATATATTTGGCACAAAGAATATGTTAAAGAAATCAGAGAGGAGAGGTGATGGTGCTGTGCGCAGAGAAGGTCCAGAAGAATGTGGTGGGAAATCAAAAAAAATTATCTCCTGAGTTTCAAGGACACAGCTGAACTTATATATTTCATTAATAAATATCTCAATTAAGAATTTTTTGAGATAGTTTCTCATTAAATACTCCATGCTCACCCCTCTCTCCTCTAGAAAGCTGAGATAAAAGGCATACCACTATACCTATATATTTGAAGTCTGTTAAAGAAAAGGGAAAAATTATCAAAAAGCTATAAAATCACTACTTATTAATAATAAATCTAACAAAATATGAATCAATAACAAAGTAAAATCCTATGAAATGTGTTGTTACAATAAAGCTGTTATAATCTTATTAATAAATAAAAATATATGTTATAATTGGGAATGTGAAATTGCTTTAAAGAAATTAGACAACATATAAAAACTAGACATTTTATTGCCCTCCCACAGCCAGGGTTTGTGTTGATGTCTGTGGCTCCTGATACCATTGAAGACCATGCTGATGCCAGGGTTCTGGGCTGTCATTTAAAACCATGGCCACATCTGAGCCTGGGCTGCTACCGGGGACCATATGTATGTCCTTGGTGCTACCAAAGCCAGTAACTGTGTTGATGTCTGTGGCCCATGGTGCCACCAAAGGTCACATAGATGCCCAGGGGCTGTCTGTGGCCATGTTAGTGTCTGAGGGCTGTCTTGCCACTAGGGTCATGCAGATCTGGGTGGCCTGAACTGCCACATGGCGGCAGGGTGTTATCTGGGCCCAGGATGCTATTGCTGGTCATGTCTGGGTCTGTGGTCCAGCAGTAGCCAGGGTCTGGGTTGATGTCTGTGGCTCCTGTTGCCCCCAGGGGCTGTGCTGATGTCTGGAGTCTGGACAGCAGTCTGAGACCATTTTGATGTCTGAGGGCCTTGACGGGCTATACCAATCAGGGTGGCCTGTGCACCTACTGGGGCCATGAGGATGTCTGGACCCAACCTGTTGAAAATAACCATGTCTGCATCTGTGGTCCTGTTGCCACTGGTGTCTGTGATGATGCCTATGGCCTGTGTTACTTCATAGGTTCATATGAGATATGTGTGGTGAATTCTGAAGGCTGTGCTGAGCTGGCCCCACCCTCACTTGCCCTGAGATAGCTGGCTGTGCCTCTAGTTGGACACTGCAGGAAAAGAGCTGGTCCTACTCCACATGGGAGAGCTGGTCCCTGCACTCAAGAGAAATGGTCTCATCCCTCACTAGGGGCATGGGAGAGCTGGTCCTAGGGCACTGGCCTAGGAGAGCTGGCTCTGTCCCTCACCTGAGGGGGGCAGTCCCAGTGGCCCGGTCCAACCAGCTCAGCTACCACCAAGACACGAATTCTGGGCCTTTGGTTGGCCCACTCTAACATCTTCTGCATCTGTGACCTACTGGAGTTTTTGAAGGGCCTTGTCCTCAGAAACAGTATCTGTAAGACCTCTATGACTCATGGCAACAGCATGCGACCTGAGAGGAGTTTCAGTGACGGTCCAGTAATGATGGTGTGCCAGAGGCCTTGAACCAGACCACTGGTTCATTACAATGAACATTTTGTGGGTGGTGTTGGTCAGAAAAAAGGGTATGCTGTTTGACACACTGCTCACTCAATACCACTAGGTCAAATGAAGAGGTGTTGCAAAGACAGAGGAACAAGGTGGGGATTTTTGTTTGTTTATTTTGTTTTTAATTAATTTTTAGGAGGCTTCTTGGGGGCTTACTGCAGGGTTAGGGACAGGTATGGAGGGACTGGTACATGAGCAGGATTGGGGTACATGATGTGAAATTCCAAAAGAATCAATAAAGAGTTAAGTTAAAAAATGAAATCATCAAATTATCTTCCAAGGTGGTTGCACCATTATGCACCTCCACTAGCAATGAATGAGGACATCCACTGCAGAGTCTTCCAGCATGAGGTGTTGTCAGTTTTCTGGAATTTTCCCGTACTACTAATATTATCATCTCATTATTATTTAATTTACATCTCTTAAAACAGAAACAAAAAGACAACAAGAACAAAAATAACCTAGACATTTATATCATGATCATAGTCTGTGTCAATAGGGTCAATGAATCAGTTCTAAACCATCCAAAAATTCCAAGGCAATAGCAAATGAATTTGTAGACTTATTCTTTTGTGAAAGTTTTTTTAGGCGGTTATGAACTTTATATGACATACTAATAAGACAAAATAAAGTTACTCTTAAACAGAAGGAATTATGGAGAAGTTGATTTATAAAGAAAATACAGAAATAAAATACATTAGGACTGGAGTGATGGCTCAGCCAGACCAGTGCTGTCCTTGAAATCATGAAGACCTGAGTTTGACCCCAAAACCCACACTTAAAAAGCCAGCTATGATAACACACACACTTTTAAATTTAGTGTTGGGGAGGCAAAGACAGGTGTATCCATGCCCTCCTAGCCCACATACCAGGTTCCAGACTGGTGAGAGATCATGTCAAGGAAAACAAAACAAAACAAAACGAAAAACAGAAAAATGAATGGTGTCTTAAAAATAACAACCAAGGCAGTGCTCTGGCTTCCATGCACCCACATACAAGCAGACATGTGTACAATGAAAATTAAATATGCCAGTCAAAACTAGAGAGAGCAGTGCGCCACGGATATAGAGCAGAGGTTCCTCCATCTTGAGTTCTCGCTAAGACCATTTTAGGTTAAACTAGATTTTAATCTTAATGGGAAGTCCTGTGGAAAATTATCCAGATCCATTTTAGCAACCCAAGGTTAATGCCTCAGCTAACTTATCTTGGCTTCTGTTAAACTGTCTGCTTGTGCAAGCCTCCCCCTGAAGCTGCCAAGCAGAAGAACAGGATATAGTTTTTGTCTTTAAAATTCCCTTACTCTAAATGCTCCGCATTACACTTGGGTCTAGAGTACCAGAGTGGCTTGAATAGAGACTTTCAAATGGCTATAGATTATCTGAGTGGTCTTCTCTGGAGGGTAACCCACAACATCAGATACATACTACTGTGACTATGAATATTTGATTTTCAATTGAAAATAGCACATGTATTTTGTAGGAGAATTATTCGCTCGGTCATTCCACAGTGCCAATAAAGCCACCTTGAATTAAAGGACAGAGTCTGCAATTGGCTGACTGGGATGAGCCATAGAGTCATTGGAGGAATTAGGAGGCCTGATAGCGAGGGACAGGGAAAGAGAATAGGGAATTTCTGGGACATGTAGATGGAAAAAAATTGAAGAGATGGTCAGCCAATTGACTCTCTGATGTTCCTTGATGTTTATCAGACAGATCTTTATCTCAATTTCTGACTCCCGAGCTTTTATTATATTAGAACAATTTAGGTAAACATAGGTGCATATATGGATAATTGTTTCACATATTAATTAACGTTATAGCATAATTAAACATCTACCCAGCAGAAAATACTCTAATATTAATTTTTCAAAGGTAATAAATAATATTTTTGTGTTTCCTATATAGAAAAGGTCATGATACTCATGAAGTTTGGAGAACAGTCACGAAGAATCTCATTACAGTAACAGCAGATCCAGGCTTGGTGGGTGTCACTCACCCGTATTTCTAGCATGTGGAAGACAGAGAATGGAAGATCGGGAGTTAAAAGTCATCCTCAGCTACATGGCATGTTCAAGGGCAGCATGTGAGCTACAGGAGAGCCTGTCTCAATACACACAAAACCCAAAACAAAGCAGAAATAAGCTGGGTGTGGTGACACACACCGAAATCCCAATAGTCAGGCGGCATAGGCAGGATGAACTACAAATTTGGTGCTAGGCTGGACTTCATAACTCGCCAGCTGAGTTTCATAGGAACCTATTTCAAAAACCAAACCAAAGTAACATACACAAAAATGGTAGAAGTATTTGTTCATAAAAATATATCATGTAAAAATTAACATAGGATTGTTTTTGGAAATATATCGCTAAGTATTGCTGATGCTCTAAGAGGATTAATTTTTAGAATATGTGAACTTTGTAGCCTGATCATAAGGCTTCAGTTTCAGATTTTCATAGGTACTGTAGGCCCAGCAACTTTACCCTTGCGGCTGGATGCTCCGGCCGCGCCACGAGGGGGCGCTCATGTAGCCCAGCCACGCAATCAAAGGGTGACCAGGGGATTCTGATGTTAGGTTCCCAGCAGTTTAGCCTCATCTAGATTTTCCCGAGCCCCTTCTGGCGCCGCAAGTTCCATTGAGGACGAACATTGGTAGGTTTCCTAAATGCCACCCTCTTAGCGGAGAAAGTGGCANTTCTGCTCAGGAAAGCTGCAGTCAGTTTTCTAGGTAGCTCGGAACTAGGTGGGGTTTAACTCGGTTACTCACTTAGGGAGAGCTCTCTGTTAGGAATTTGGCACTTTTGATACAGCTTGGGGTTCTGCGAGTCGGTCCGTTCCATCGGGGTCTTTGAGAGTTGCGGAGAAAGTCTGATCTAGGAGAGGCGGCCGGTGACAAGAACATACTGGGAGCTAAGTGGCTAAGTCAAAGTGGGCAGCGCAGGACATCATCACTAAGACCCCATACTGGGTCTTTTGGGTCTGAAAGCAACAACTCACTCTTTGGCCCGGGGAGAAGTTTCTCACCAGCCCCAAACTGCGCCAAACTCGGCACGAAATAAATATCCCAACATGCACTGCGCGCACCTCTTCCAAACACATAAATGCCCTGCTTGCCAAGACTTCTGCAACTGTGCAATTACCCGAGCTTCAGAATCTAGAACTCCAAGTTCTGACTCGATGATACCTGCGGCGGTGCTATCCTTCCTTCGTTTGCTTTCGTGGGTTTTTGTTTGTTTTAATAAATTAGTAGCCCATATTACCTGCAATGCAACACAACCAAGGCACACAATATTCCAACCTCCCCTAAAAGTTCTTCTGTGATCTTCCTGTGACTATGACTGCAGAAATGGCCGGGTACTCTTTGAATTGCTACTTATCTTAATTTATTTCATAAGAGACCATAGGAACCTTCTTATATTTTGGTTAACAATTGTACTAAATATACATTCTGTAGAACGGTGTAAAAGAGTTTCTCTGTTTTTATTTAGTTTAGAGTTTGGGGAGGCTGAAGAACATGATAATGACAGGATACAGCTCTGATTAGGACCTCACACCTGATGGCTCAGCATAGGAGAATCATATGCAGAGATTCCATCACCAGATAAGAATGTAAAAAACAGCTGTGGACCAATGATGTAATTTCATCTTAGAATTCACTACCAAAGATCTCACCGTAATGCTAGACCCCACCTCCACAACTACCTCTTTCCCCTCTCTCTTAAATTCCTAGCTGGGCCCAGAATCAGAGTTTTTGTTCTTCCCTTGAGGATGACAGGAACGGTGAAGTACTGGATATGTTCATTAGTATGACTGAATCATTCTCACATACATACACAGAGAAGAACATCCACCATTCTCTCCTCACATTTGCTACCTCCAGCCCATCTCCTCTGCACACCCAATCACTCCTACTCCCATTCCCATTGGCCCCCAGTCCACCAGAAAATTCTGTCCTATTTCCCCTTTCCAGGGAGATCCATGTGTTCCCCCTAGAGCCCTCCTCTGTACCTAACCTCTCTGGGTCTTCAGATTGTAGCTTGGTTATTATTTATTTAACTGCTAATCATCATTTACAGGTGAATACATACAATATTTGTCTTTCTGGGTCTGTTTTACCACACTCAGGATGAATTTTTTTCTAGTTAAATTCATTTGCCTACAAATTTCATGATGTCTTATTTAACAACTGAGTAATACTCTGCTGTGTAAATCTAACACATTTTTTTATTCATTCTTTATTCCTGGGACATCCAGATTGTTTCCAGTTTCAGCTATTACGAATAAAATCACAATGAAAATAGTTGAGCAAATGTCTTTGTGGTAGAATATAGTGTCCTTGGGTATATGCTGGGTCTTGTAGTGGAGTGACTCCTAATTTTTGGAGAAACCTCCATATTGACTTCCATAGCGACTGTACAAGTTTGCACTCCCACCAGCAATGGAGGAGTGTCCCCCTTTATCTATTTCCTCGCCAGCATGAGCTGTCACTTGTGTTATTGCTCTTAGCCATTCTGGCAGGTATAGGATGGACTCTCCCATACATGTAGCTTTGATTTACTTTGATTTCTCTGATGGCTAAGGATGTTGAACATCTTCTTAATTATTTAACAACCATTTGCGTTTCTTCTACTGAGAATTCTCTGTTTAGATCTGTACCTGTTTTTAATTTGATTATTTGGGGGTTTTGGATGTCTAGTTTTCTTTACATATTTTGAATATTAGTCCTCTACTGGATGTGGAGTTGGTAAAAAAAAATCTTTTCCCAATTTCTAGATTGCTGATTCGTCAAAGTAATAGTGTCTTTTGCCATGCAGAAGCTTCTCGGTTTTGTGAGGTCTTTTTAATTAATTGTTGATCTTAATGCCTCTGCTACTAGTGTTCCCTTCAGAAGGTTGTCTCCTGTGACAGTGCATTCAAAGCTATTCCCCATTTCCCTTCTGTCAGGTTCAGAATTCGTGTTACAACTCTGAGGAGGGAAAGACTTCTCCAACGGAGGTGTTGCAGCTTGTAGGAGGAAGGTTTCCCCAACGGAGGTGTTGCAGCTCAGAGGGGAAATGTTTCGTCAATGTGTTACAGTTCTGAAGGGTGAAGGGAAAGGTATCCTGACAATCATAAGCCAGGAAATACCACAAAGAAACACCCATTCTATGGGATACACAGGAGATCTGGATGGGGAAAGCGAGGCTATAGCTATTGTTTTGCTACAAAGTTCAAGGAAGGAGTCTGGTGGATGGTATCTGCTGGGGTAACAGAGAGCATCTAACATCCATTTATAAGTCCAGCTCCAAGGGATCTGACAACCTCTTCTGGCCTCTTAGGGAACCTGCACACACTTTAGGTATTCTGAAAGATTTCAGATAGATGTCTTTTAACATTAGAATACCCTTTAAGGCATAAACAGATTGACTATAAATAATAGTTAACAGTCTATTAGTCAGGGTTCTCTAGAGTCAGAGAGAGAGAGAGAGAGAGAGAGAGAGAGAGAGACGTGATCTTTCCTAGGGTTATTTTGCAGTTGCAGGTAGGACAGCATAATTGGAATATGTTGGAGACTACTGGAAAAGTATTGGGAGAAATATGTTTCAATATATGATTTCTTAGGCATTCATTCTGTCCTTATCTTCTGCCCATATTTTAAGCTAGCTTCTCTCTTTTTAATAATCAGTGCATGTGCTTTATTTTCCTTTCTTGGTATTTATAACCATCTCCAGCCACCTTCATAAATTGTTTTTTACCAACTTCCCCTGACTCAGGCCATGGAGAAGTGTAAGGATGCAGGACTAGCCAAGTCCATTGGGGTGTCCAACTTTAACCACAGGCAGCTGGAGATGATCCTGAACAAGCCAGGGCTCAAGTATAAGCCTGTGTGCAACCAGGTGAGCATCTACAGTTTACTTTTCTTCTGCACTTCATTCTTTTCTTCTTTTATTACTAGACACAATCGTCTTCTCTTATTTACCTGAACTTCATGGAGCAGATAACGCTTGCTGATTGTATTTCTGCTTAGTTAAGTGTTTGTGGAAAAGCCTGGGAACTACAGTGCTTCAGTGCATGCAAGAATATGGGAATGTAAAAGTATTCAAGGAGAGTTGCACTTGGTAATACAGAAAAATGACTAAAAGCTGCAAGAATGAAAGAGCCATGGAGGGGTTAGAGTAATGGCTTGGTCATTAAGAGCGATGGCTCCTCTGAAAGAGGTTCATTTTCCAGCACCCAAATTGCAGCTCATATGTCCATTTCTAGGGGATCTGATTTCCTCTACATGAGGTTAATTCTGACTTTGTAGGGTAAGTTTTATAATGTTCCTTCTCTTTCTAGTTTACAGAACAGTTTGAGGAACATTGGTATCAGTACCTTGTCTTGGTTGCTTTCTATTAGTCTGATAAAAGACCATGACCAAAAGAAACTTGGAGAGTAACATGTTAATTTCATTTTGCAACTTATAGTCCTTCACTGAGGGAAGTCAGGGCAGGTTCTTGCAAGCAGAAACCTGGAGTCAGGAACTTAGGCTGAGACCATAAGGAAGACTGCTTACTGACTTGCTCCCATGGCTTGCTCATCCTGTTTTCTTATACACTTCAGTACCACCTGCCCCGTGGTGGTGTCTTTTAGTGACATCAATCATTAATTAGGAAAATGGCATATGTATTTGCCTACAGGCAACCAATAGAGGCATTTTCTCAACTGATACTCCTATTTCCAGTTAATTCTAGCTTGTGTCAAGTTCACAAATGCTAACCTGAACATTTCTCTTTAAAGGTGTGATAGAATTCAGTACTGAATCCTTCTGGGCCTGGGTTTCTACTCGTTTACATTAGTTGGATTGCTATTATTGATTTTGTCAAGTTGTTTATATATTTTCACTTACTTTGGTAAGATATATGAGTCTAGGGATTTGCTTACTTCTAGATTTTCCAGCTTTTTAGGATGTAAATTCTCAAATTATGCTGTAACAAACCTCTGGATTTCATTGTGTCTGTTGTAACTTCCTCTCTATCTTCTATAATTTTAATAATTTTGTCTCTCTTCTTGTTATTCAGAGAAGTTTTTAAAAAGAGATGTCTTCTTTTGCTTCAATTATTACTATCTTGTCAGATGATAAATGTCGATGGGGAAGTGTAGTGAAAGGGGAGAGGGCCTGTTTTTCGTCCGGCCCAGCTCCCGCACGGCTAGCTTATACCCCGGAATAACAACACACAAATTGTATTCATTTAAGCCTTGCCTGACCCATTATATCTAGCCCCTTCTTGGCTAACTCTCACATCTTGATTAA
>LOEQ01003081.1:18641-29631 GCA_001685075.1 Bramus lutescens | reverse complement strand
TATTAACCAATGAAAGTAACACATAGACAAATGACCCTCCTACATCAGGGAAGTCATGTTTTTAACACAGGTTTTCCCATAATTGAAATCTATTTCATACATCTCTTAGTATATTTTTTTCCTGAATTATCTATTTTACTGGAGTGTTTCAGAGGTTAATTTTTTAATTTTAAGATACTTATTTTGTTTTTTCTTCATTGAATTCTACTATAAATAAAATTTTGATTAAGAAGTGAAAATGAACCACAGCTATCCGTAAGTAATGGGGTAAGCCTTGTTATTTTCCTTAGTTATCAATGACCTGAGGGAATTTTTACTTTGATAGCAGCACATTAGGGACAGATATCTGTGTTGTCTGTCTGTGTGTATGTATTTGTTACTATGTAATTATTACATATGTTTACACATACATTCTTGAACACATAAAGTACATCTTACTGATTTTGTATGATATTTGCATGCATGTATTCAAGGCTGACCAGGTGACATTGTATAAACAAGTCGTATGATCTTCCCTTGGAGTTTTTTTTTTTTGTGTGTGTGTGTGTGTGTGTGTGTGCATTTGTCTTTTGGGATAGAGTTTCTTTGTGTAGCCCTAGCTGTCCTGGAACTCACTCTGTAGACCAGACTGGCCTCAAACTCACAGAGATCTAACTGCTTCTGCCTCCCAAATTTTGGAGTTATAAGGCATGCACCATCACGATTCAGCTCTCTGGGGATTTTTAAAACACAATTAAAAATTTATTTTGTGTGTGTATGTATATGAATGTTGTCTGTCTGTCTCTGTATCTCTCTGTATGTCCATGTGTGGCTGTGTGTGTAGGCAGGCATGAATGCAATGGTGTCTGTGTGGAGGTCAGAAGACAACTTTGTGGAATTGGCTTTCTCCTTCCAACTTTATGTGGGTTCTGTAATAGAACTTAGGTCACCAGGCATGCATGGCAAGCTCTTTCATCCCCTTGCCAACCCCTCATTGCTTTTATGCCCAAATATACCCAAATGTCACCAGCAGAATCCCTACAAATTTGCTCTTTTGTCCTTCATAGGTATGTTTTCAGCGAAATTCTTACTTTATGGTGTAATTCAAATCTGAGGCTTGGTGAGCTTAGTCTCTATGCCCTATCTGTATTTCATATTTTCTCATTGTATCTGCATTCAGTGTTCCAGTCAGTTTACCTCAGGGATGTTTTTAGTTTTTAAAAGAAGATCATTACTTCAAGTTGAGATTTTCTACTCAGATTTCACATAGTGTAGACTTTTCTGCTTCTTTTACTTATGAACACTTGTTTTTCATGGATATTTGAGGTTTTCAATGATCTGAAATCTTTCTGTCTTGTTGATCTACAGGTAGAATGCCATCCATATCTCAACCAGAGCAAGCTCTTGGATTACTGCAAGTCAAAAGACATTGTTCTGGTTGCTTATGGTGCTCTAGGAACCCAACGATATAAGAACTTGGTAATGAGAATTGTAACTAAATCATACCTAAAAAGCACGTATAAAATAGTTTCAATCTTGAAATCCCAAGTTTTCTGGAATTAACTCAACAGGATTGAGGATGGGGGAGGACAATCTACAGTTGATGGGGAAAGCCTTGTTAACCAATAATCTTTAAGATGCGGAACCTAGTTTAGCCATGGCTTTCTGGTACCCAGAGATAAAACCTAAACACCACCAAGGTGCACTCTCTGTATAGCTTCCCCTGTGGTCCAAGAGATCCTGGATCTTCCATTCCTGTGGCATGAGTTTTCCCCTTATAATAAATAAAATATATTTGACTATCTTAAAGCTAGCCTGGTTATTTCCATATCTAGGCAACATCAATATACAGTTCTGAAAATGTTTCAGATGATGCTAGTATTACTGTTTTTGGAGTCATATTTTAATAGTCCTAGGTCCAGAGTGAGCAAATCCATGTGTTTTGTAAGACTCCTAACACATCAAATCTTAACCTCAAGTAGTCAACATTCCTTTCTTTTCAGGGTAGATGAGAATGCCCCATATCTTTTGGAAGATCCAATTCTTGGTGCTATGGCTGAGAAACACCAAAAAACTCCAGCCCTAATTTCCCTCCGTTATCTACTGCAGCGTGGGATTGTGGTTCTTTCCAAGAGTTTCAATGAGAAGCGGATCAAAGAGAATATGAAGGTGAAGAAAAGACCATGAGCATCGGGGCTCCTGCGCAGTGTTTCTCCCTTGAAGGCTTGTTTGCAAGCTTCCAGTATCCTTGTGCCTGGCCTTCCCTAGACATGTGTGTTTCAAGTGTATGCCTGAGCATTTTCTTCTCTACAATAGCACTCTGGGTTCATGGCTGTAGAGGATTAAAATCGACTTTGTTTCCTCTTTAAGATAACAATGTGCTCTGTAGTCTTGTACATACACACACCTTTCATTCCTTCCCTGAAGTGAGGCAACCAGACTATGTGATTTTCAACCTTCATTAAAAATTTACTTTATAGGTCCTTGATTCTCATAAAGAATAGTCTTCATATATTGATTCACTCTCTGGGTTGATTGTCTTTATTTTCAGGTAGGAAAGTACTGTTACCTGTAATAGTTGCCTAAAAGACAGTTGCAATGTACAAATTTACAGCAAAGAAGTTAATGCTATTGTTCTTTCTTGTCTTGTCTTTTTTTCAGGCAGTCTCTCTGCAAGCTAGGCTAACCTCAGACTCACTGTCCTCTGCTTTTAGCCTTCCAAGAGCTAGGATCACAGGTGCACTCCACACTCAGCCAGGACTGGATACTCGGAAACTCCTTTCATTTCTAAGCTTAACACTGCCACATTATCAATGTTTTCATGCTCTGTGGGTCATTATAAGTTACAGGCCAGACAAACCTCAAGGGATAGGAGAGAGACACGATCCCATACTGGAAAAAAACAACTTGCAAGTTCATATTACAAAAGTGTGTGTCCTCAGAAATGAGAAGAATCTGGGGAAGGGGCACTTTACAGTCCATTTTCCACATTTATATAGCCTCAATGTGTGCTTTTCAGATTCAGAATTGTTTGTTGAAGTATCTTCCTCACAGTTTATCCACACTTTCATTAGTTTTATGATATATATTTATGTGCTAGAATCTCTCCCTTACTGTGCTCACCACATTCATTACTTTACTTTGTGGTCAATGAATATTACTCTTTCCTATATGTGTAGCAAAATGAATTTCTTTTACATTCTATACAAGTGATATTTTTTTTCTCAACTGGTCTTTATTTCAAAGCAAGTTTTTGAGTGCTATGTAAAATAGGGAAGGATGTAAAAATATGTAGATTTTGTAAAATGGCACTTACACTTCTAGCCATAAAATTGACCCACTTTCTTTTAACTGTTGTGTTTGCTTTTCTCTTTTGTGATCATTGTATTAGAAAGTCGGTGTTTGATTTATTACTTTCAGTTTTAGTCTTAGAGATTGAACCTAGAGCCCACACATGTTAGGCAATTTCTCTAACATTGAGCTGTGCCACCAAGCTTGCTTTATTATGATTTTTATGCATTTTATTTAAATGTGTTTGCTCTTATTGACTGCATCTGATCACATAAAACTTGGCATCACATTTTCCCAATGCTGACTCATGCATTGAAACATGATCTTTTTTTTTTTTACATTGCAAGCTTTTTAATATGATTTAGGTATACATTTCTGAATTTTAGATCTTCTTTTAATATTATTAAGCAAATTTTTACTCTGTCCATTAAAGCATTTGTAAGTATTCTGTCAGTTTGAACTTAATAATTTAGATCAATTATTTATAATGTTCATTTTGCTTTGATAATGCTCAAATTTATAGAAGTTAGTTAAAAATAATAAATTGATGCCTATTACCTAGATTCATCAACTAATACATTGTGAATACTTTTGTTGATGTTTCTTTCTTCCTCCATTTATAAAGAATGCATATTTAAGGAACCTCTCATGTTGATGGTTAAGTAATAACTGAAAATCATTTTGATGCTTTAAGTGTTGCAAATTTCAATAGTGATATCCTTCTTGAGCCTGCTTTTGGATCCCTTAAACAAAATATCATCTGTATTTGAGAAATTTCTGATTATATCAGAAAGGATCATTTTTTTTTTTACAATTTAATCATTCATTGATTAGATGTACAAAGCCTATTGTATCCATGATAATTGTTACTGACTCATATGTTTTAAAGTGATCATGCTTGGTGATGGTGGCACATTCCTTTAATCCCAGCAGAGGCAGGCAGATCTCTGTGAGTTCAAAGCGAGGCCAGCGTGGTCTACAGAGTGAATTCAAGGGCAGGGTCCAAAGCTACAGAGAAAGCCTATCTCCAAAACCAAAATAAACAAACAAACAAACAAATAAATAAATAAATAAATAAATAAATAAAACAAAACATGATCATTAGGTTTTTCCAGATCTTGCATGCAATTGATCCTGTAATCTTTTCATTTGTCACTTTGGTTTCTTTTCTAGGCTCTTTTGAGATCTGATATTGCCTGTAGTACAGTGAAATTTAAATATATTGTACATGGTAATATATTTGCATTCGTCTTTCATTTGGTATTCATTAATAGTTTCATTTGATCTTAGCAAAAGGCTGAGATTAATTTGCTTAATAACTTTAATTCTTTTTGTTGCTATTCTCTTAAAAGCTCTTATCCCCACAACTTTTAGTCTGATTAGCTTGTGTTATTCAGATTGTCAAAGATGTGGTCATTCTAAAATCTGTCTACTTATGTGACAGGTATTTGAGTTCCAGTTGCCAGAAGAGGACATGGCAGTTATTGATAGCCTGAACAGAAATTACCGATATTCTACTGCTAATATGTAAGTATTGGAAAAAGCATTGCTCAATTTTTTTATGTTGTTGAATTTAATGTGGTTTTTTAGAGTAGTCTTAATACTGGGTAATAGGGACAGTGTGAGACAGGAGTTTTGGGGATTCTGGTCCCAAATTCTTCACAGAGATATGCCTGCTATATTAACAGGATGCATGTAATCAGGGTTAGCTTGTATTGCTACATATGGGCTTCTGTACTTAGAATTCCACAGTCGGAAGGTCAGCCAATATTGCTGACTTTAAATCAACATATAAGCCACTATATTTGACAAGTATATAGTGGATATGCATTGTGGATTTTATTGTAGCTTATTTAGAAGGATCCAAAAACATCAAATTAGTTATTTTAAATAAATTATTTATATCATTTTATATTTTGTCTTGTTTTTCAAGTCTAGAGACCTACAAAGTATGTAATGAGTTTCTTGGACATGGAAGTATGTCTCATAATTTTGTCATTTTCATTTCTAATTAACTATAGTGTGTTATATATGATAGTTAGTAAGTTAAAGCTTATTGAATTATGAATTTGGGATTACCAGCACTAAACTTTATATACATACTTACATGTACATATATACATATATATGTATATATACACATACATATATATTTAGATAAATATCTGTAGAAATGTTGTGCACAAATCACATTACATTGAAATCTGGAATGAGGATGAGATATTGCTTTGGTAAACTGATGATGTAGGTGATGGAAAAGAATGTTTGTACATTTGAATATCAAAGTTCTTTTACCTTTCAGGAAGGGGAACTAAAGTGAAATAATTTAGTTTTGATCAACAAACAATTGCTATGCAGGCTTTTTGTGACAGTAAGATTGTGGCAAGCAAATACAAACTTTTATTGTGATAGCAGTCAGAAGGAGAGTCAGTCTCTCTACAGTCTAAACTTGTTCTGTACATTTTCTTCCTCATTACAGTTCTTCTGCCCACCCTGATTATCCATATTCAGATGAAAATTAATATATAAGCCCTTGTTGTGACGCCACCTTGATGGTAGCAATGTGGGAGATGCCGTTGATACTGATTGGACATCACCTCTGGTCAATGTTGTGTGTCAGCCTATATCAACCAGATCCAGAGAGATGGGTACGCTGTTTTTGTGATACTCTAAACAATGAGATTTGTCTCTATGAGGTGCAAGTAAAGCACCACTATTGTCTTTCATTTGCATAATTTGTTTCCCTCTGACTTTCTGAGCTCAAGGCAACTATAATTTGAGTGTTGACAGGGAATGATGTAGACAACCAGCTCTGAAGGATTAGCAGTTGGGTGCATGGAATTAAGGTGAGAATTGGACAATCCTATCTGAGATATGTGGGTAATTGTTTGGTTTATCACATAGATAAAGAAAACTTTCCTCCCAAGAACCAGAGTTGAGGGCTAAACCTAATGTCTTTCTTCAAATAAAGGGTATAGTACTGGCCCCACTGAGTACTGATTGAGAGGCTGAAAATCAAATTAACTGACAACTGAAAACTGCTAAATACTTGTTCTGTGTTCAACCTTCTTATTTTTAAAAATAAACTTGGATTTGATACACATCATCTTTTCAAATACTTTAATTTTTGTGTGTTTATGAAGTATGTGGTTGTAGGGACATTTGTTGGGGACCAGCCTTTACAAAAACACCTCTTTCCAGGGTAGCAGCATAGGGATTTAGAAATATGAGTAAAGAATATGAAGACACATGAAAATTAATAAAACAGAAACCATAGAATAGTACCAGGGAGGCATTCCAGTGAATACTGAAATTGCCCATGTTTAATTTTTTATATACTTTTATAACCCAATCTAAAAGGGAGATGAAGGCAACAAAAGACTTCTTTAACATTTTACAATGGACAACTTGAGCAGTTAATTGCTTTAACATTTTGGTATCAAGTCATTAGCATTCTGTGGTTTAGGCAGTAAAGTTACCCTAAACCAAGTATCTTGAAGGTGCCACTCTCCAGGTAACCTCACATTACAAAAGAAATATCTGAAGTATGCTTGCATATCCTGACCATCTATCAGGATGGAATGGATCTACTTGTATGAGCCTTTTTAATGTCAAAAGAACCAAGTACACACCCTGAGTCGGGATGTGTAGCTACACTTGTCAATCATTTTCAGCAAACTCCAAACTCTCTGACCATCAGACAAGGTAGCAATAGGCTCACATTTTTGAGCCTTCATGATTCCTTCCTCTTTATTAATTTTAACAAAGACTGTGCTTTTGCAATGGGACAGATGATTGTGTCTGCCTTAGTTGAACACTTTCCCATTCCCAGACTTACCTGTCTTTGATACATGCATTTTAATCGTACATGTCCATGTCTTAGGTGCCTAGGAGGAAAAGGCTCAAACCCATTTTTGACTGCTGATTTCTGTAAGCAAAGGGTTAATGGAGAAAGTACCTCTGGGCTGTGTATGTCTGAGCCAACTTTCTATCAAGAGTTTATCTAAAATTAGATAATGCTTTGTGAATATAAACGCTCCTATGGCTACACTCTCCTAAGTAAAGGAGTGGAGGATGACCAGGGTTGGGAATGCCCTTTTTTAATTGGACTAGCCTTTTTTAAAAAATAATTTTTAGCTGTATCAAAATTTAAATTTCTTATTACATATGCCAAATCCAAGAACTCTTCAGAAATGTCAAACTTTTCTTAACACCTTATAGTGAACTCAAGAAAGCAGTTACAAATATTAGCAGGTCAATACCATAATTCTAGAGTGGAAATTAACAATAAACACACAATTTGTCAAATCACAATTCTCTTAAATCCATTTTAATCAAAATCCAAAACCAAAAAGGTTTCTCTGATGGGTAAGAATCCACCTGCATTTCTGCTTTTAAGTAATTGTCTCAGTCTCTGAGCAGCAAAAAACTTTTATGCTACCCTCCCCATATTTGAAGAGGGGCTTCAGCCACTCCTTGTAACGATTCTTTTTTCCTATGAGGGGAAAATTGAGGTCTCAGTTCTCAGGTCTTATTTTTTAACAGCAGATTGAATATTGAATATCCTACTGGCAAAATGAGTACTGTGTCCCAAAGTGTAAAACAATTAAATGTTCAGTATGCAATTTTGGGCTGACTCTAAGGTAAATGGGACTCCTTAGGTCTGAAAGTTTGAGTAGCAAGTACAAGAGGCTGGGAATCACAGTTGTTACCACGACCTTCTCAGATTGCAGCAAGTTGTAGTTCAGGGGTTTCCTCGGCCTGCGGCATGGTGGGATGAGGAAATCAGATCACAGGTTTAAGAAACTCTCTGCTTGTTTTATGGCGTCATCAGTGACTGTGATGTCATCAGGAGTGGCATTCCTCTGCTGTATGCATCAAACCTGACATTCTGAAAGCTCTCTTGCTTGATCCTCATTCTGTCAAAAAACAAAGACATGCCCTTGACACCATATTAATGCAGGATCAGGTCCTTCCCATAATTCAGTGCAAGGGTCTACCCACCTTGCTTTAGCAAAGCTTGCCTTGGTGCTATCATGCTAAAATTTGTCCACAGCAGATTGCTCATGGACATGCATATTCAAGAAGTTTAGTGTAAAAAGTGCATGGTTCAAGGCATTGTGCAGCATTTGAGGATAATATTTTGTTTTTATTTTTTTGAAGTTGTGTTTTTAAGGTGCCATGGATTCCTTGTCCTTGAGGATTATAAGTAATGTCTGACTTACATTTGATATTCCATTGGGAGCAAAATTGTTAAAATGCTTTACTAGCATATCCGGACCCATTATCCATCTTTAAAATTTTTGAGGTCCTCGTAAATGAGAAGCATTTTAAGCAATGAGTTATTACATTCTTAGTGGCTTCCCAAGTTTGTGCAGTGGCCATCAAGAATCCTGAATATATATCGATTGTCACAAGCACAATTCTTAATTTGCCAAACTTTGTAATATGAGTGACATTCATTTGCCATAAATTATTAGGAAGTAGTCCTTGGGGATTTATTCCCAGTTGAGGTACAGTTAAATATTGTGGGCACACGTCAATCACATTGCTTTACCATTTGATGAGCAGCTTCTCTTGTTAATCTACATTGTTTTCTTAAACTTATTCCATTAACAACATATGCAGCTCTTCCATTAGAAGAACCACCTGTAAAAATTAGCATAGCATCCTTTAAGGCATCTTTTGCTACAACTTTAGGAAAAATAAAGGAATATAGTCGTGTGAAATGCAGCAATGGACCCGTTGGGGGGAAAATTATTAATCTGGCCTTTAAATTGAGCTAGTGCAATTGCACAAGAATCACTATTTTGAAATAACCAATCAATCTGTTGCTTAGTATAAGGAACATTGAACATATCCAGTTCTCTGCCAAAATATTTCCTGGATTCCATCCTGCTGTTCTGTACTAAGCAAGCTACTGCTTCAAAATAAGAGTTTAATACCTTAACTGGTGAAATGGAAAGGTATAGCCACAATAGTGGACAGTTTTGTCTTAATACTGCTGTAGAATTAAGTTTTGTAGGTATCATACATGCTTGCCAAGGCTGATCATAGATAATATAATGTACTTGCTGTCTCTGTACATTATACTCTACCTGGGTGAGTACCTATCTGGCAGCTTCTGTAAGCTGTCTAGCAGAACTTGGATCATTGTTCCCTTTAAGAATTTCACTTAGTGGCTCAAGATCTCCCATAGTATATTCTAAATAAGGTTTTTACCACTGGACATTTTATTAAAAGTTTGTAAGCTACCTTTTTGACCTAAGTTACAAGTCTGTCTAGCTGACAGGTTTAACTTGCAGTCATTTATATTTTTGTAGACACCTGTCTGGACCTGGCGCTGCCGTTTCCTAAAGCTACTATTTTGCAGCTTGGCTGTCAGGTCAGCTAGACTCATACCTGTACCTGAAGCTGGGCCACATGGCAGGGCATAAACCGTGCTCTTGACTTGGCAGTGTCCCGCTGGGGACTTGGGACCAGGAGGTGCCCACCTCTCCTTGCCTGCTGTGCCTGGGCACAGGCCATGCTTTTTATTTTAGCAGTTTAGCATCAGAAGCCAGNAGGCGGCTGACAAGTTTACAGACCCTCCGGTGTCCGCCATTGATTGTAGTGGCTCTGAAACTGCAGACTAAGGGGGTATAGCCACACCGATTTTTACTATGCTTGCTTTTTTATCTTAAATATTATAATCACAAAATTAAGAGAATTCCTGAATCCTCTCCTGTGTTAAAAGCCACAGATTTATCCTTGCCTCATGGACCAAATAGCCTCTAAGTATTTCCATTGACCTGCTCTGGGCGCTGCTGACTGTGGGAGGTATAGCCCTTCAAACTTCCCTGTCTCCTGCCTTTCCTGGCTCCACAGCACACCACGGCCAGACCCAGCTGGCCACGGCGTGTAAAGTTCGTGAGTCATTTAGAAGCTCTAAACCTTCATTTCAGACGACCTTTTTCCAAAGATGGAGACCGTGTCATGAGAACTGGTCAAAGACTTAGAGTTGTTGAGGACATGGGCACTTATAACACAAGACTTCCAACTGTCCTTGTGACCAGTTTTGTCACATCCCAGACGCTTTTTGAAGTCACAGCCTTCAGCAGACACACCCAAGATGTGCATTCAACATTACATCCACTTTTCTGAAGAGATTTCATTCTTAAATTAGAGGAGCCCTAACTTTCATTTGTCCTAGAAGAATTCTTGGATTGCCTTTTAAATTCGCTTTCTCCCCTAGTGACTTTAGATGTATTCGTGGGTTTAAATGTTATTATAGACTGAGAAACCCCAAGTCAGTCTCTATAGTCCAGCTTTCCCTTAAACACTTCAGCTAGGGAGCCACGTAACACACTCCACAGCTCTGTTTCCATCCAAAGGATACTTGAAATGCAGTGTTTTTCAAACCAAGCACCCTTGTATCTCCCAATCTCTGCAGAATTTTTCTAGTCATAGCATTTGTAGATTATATTCTGTCATTTATTTTTGAGTTTTTACTTTTATTTTCTTATACTTCATGTATAAACTCTGAGAAAGTCCTGTTAGGTTCACCTTCAAAATGTGTTCAGAACTTGTACTTAGGTTTTAAGACAGTCTTTGGGGTTATTGAACTCTACCATTCTGAGTCAAGAAGTTAAGCATCCTTAAGTTTCTTTGAGGGAATTCAAGAAGTATTCTTTTTTTAAAAAATATTTATTTATTTATTATGTATACAATATTCTGTCTG
>LOEQ01003081.1:0-18561 GCA_001685075.1 Bramus lutescens | reverse complement strand
TTGGAAGAGCAGGCAATGCTCTTAACCTCTGAGCCATCTCTCCAGCCCCAAGGAGTATTCTTTAGTATTCATGTTGTGTAACTATTCTTGGGGAGAATATTCCATTTATTCCAAATATGAAGGGCAATAACAGAAGGAAGAATTCCGTCCAAGTTTGTGGTGGTTTACCAAAAACTAGCCCCCGACGGAGTGCCACTATTAGGAGGTCTGGCTTTGTTGAAGTAGGACTGGCCTTGTTAGGGGAATTGCCACTGTGGGGATGGACTTTAATGTCTCCTATGTTCAGGCTTCACTCAGTGTGGCACTTAATTCACTGCCTTTTGCCTTTGGGTCAAAACATAGATTTCTCTAGCACCATGTCTGCCTGAATACTACCATCCATCAATCTCCCTGCCATGGTGATAATGGACTAAACCTCTGAAAGTATAAGTCAGCACCTCAATAAATATTTTCCTTTACATGAGTTGCCTTGGCCATGTGTCCCTTCCCAGCAATAGAAACCCTAACTAAAACAAATTCTATTTTGTTGATCCAATGGTAGTGTTTGGAATCACTTACAGGAACATGGGTAAGGAATTATGTACAAGACCATGGCTGACTTGGGCAGCCACATCACTGCACTCTGTCCATGCGATCTCTCATGAAAGCTTTGTCTTTGGGTTCCCTGGGAAGCCTTAGGTAGCTACACCATTGAAGTCTTATCTTTCAGTATTCTAGTTTCCTCCTACTTTACCCACGTTTTCTGCCATTTGGACATGTATCCTTTGCTGTATTCCAGACATTCTGTTACCATGTACTCTTATTTTTAAATGTCTCGGGCATGTTTAATGTCCTCCATGATTTCTTCAATGATATACCTTTTTTTTTTGATTACTGCTAGCCACAAACTCTCAGTGTACTTGAGAATTCCTTTGTACTCATGATCCTTCTGTTTCCACTCCCTTAGCGCAAGGATTATAGCTGTATACAACCACACCCATATTATTTTTAGAAGAAAATCCAGAATTGACTAAGTTCAATAAAAATTACAACGGAGTCTGAAACACAGTATAAAAGGAAATAACAAAATCTCAAGGGATTTGAGTAAAGAACTAAGTTTTGAATTTATCAGAGTTTTCTGTAGCTGACTAGATACAAAACAAACACACATTTTGAACCAAGGCATCTACAGTTGGAATGGGGAAATAAGCACTTTCATTTTGAGAACAATTCAAAATACCTAAGAATAAATTTGACATTGGTTACAGAGCTTCCACAGAGAAAAACGGTAAGATATTGGAAGCATAAGATTAGATATAAACAAATGGAAGAAAATGTACTTTTGTGATAGGGAAGATGACATATTGAAATAATAGATTTGTACAAAGTCATATATATGTATATGAATGCATGCAATATATTTTATATTCTAGTAGTCTTCTTTATATTGGATAAATTTTCATCAAATTTATATAAAACATTAATGATGGATAGAAAGCTTAAAAATATAAGTGAAGCTTGTATCATTGGAGTTTAGAATTTATTACAAAGCCAGTATAATGTGTTGGTGGTGAACATTCTCAGTTAAGGTGACTTGTCTGAGTTGAGTTGAATATCTGAAACCGGGGGTTAAGTTGCCTTTTGCATCTATCTGTTATACCTTGTCTGAGTTGAGTTGAATATCTGAAACCGGGGGTTAAGTTGTCTTTTGCATCTATCTGTTATACCTACAAGGACCCAAAGCCTCCCCACAAGTCAGAATGGTTGAGAACATTAGAAGATTTATCGTAAGCACTCAGTTCCCTGAGAACAGCACCATTGCAGGAAACGTGGGAGAGCCACTAGGTGGCGCAGGAATTCTCTACACTGTGGTTCTCTACTGGAAGAACCCTGTAACCCAGTTCAGTGAATTTAAGACTTGCTAGCTGTGGGTGAATGTGGCACACCTGGAAAATTCATGCTCACTCTGCTTCTTACTGAGTGTGGTCTGGAGATATCTATAGTTTCCAGACATTTCTGGTCAAATCAGGGTTTCTGTGAGAAAAGTGAGTGACTGTCTTGTAATGTCACAGCTTTGCTACACTGAGATTAACACGATGATTAATATAATCCACTCAGTTGAGGTCAGTACAATTTTTGGCAGTTAGTATGCTTGGGAAGAGAATATAGACCAAGGAGAGCTGACAGCTAAGACCTGTATGGGGAGTACTTAGGATGAGATCAAATTCAACACATATGCGTCACATTTAAATAAAGCACGATATAGGTGTATTGTAAAAATAGTAACAATGATGCCTTGCATCAGAGAGCACAACAAGGTACAACAGTTAATAGGAAGAATCTAGGGAACAAAACCATGTTCTATGGAAAAGTGTCCAGGTTCTGGATAATGTCACAGTGGAACTGCAGATTGAAGTACAGTTCTATAAGGCTATTTAACAGGCTTTGGTGAGGTAGTGATGATACTTGTGTCATTAATATGTATGAGGGCCCTGCAATTTAAAAACACTTCCATTCATTCAGTGGGAAGTCAAACATAAATACTTGCTGTGATGGTTTTCTCTTGTGACTTTCCGTCTTTGACGTTCAGAAGTCAAGAATTTGTTCTGTTTGTGTCAATTGAGGAACTTAAACCCTTTGAGTTTTCTGTTAGACTCTGTAAATTTCCTGTATTTTCCCAGTCCTGTGGGGATAAGGAATGCCTTCCATATCAACTTTTGATGGCTATGACAACAAAAAACAGAATAGAAAGGTATAAAATTATTTGAAATCACTTATTCATATCAANGCGTCACATTTAAATAAAGCACGATATAGGTGTATTGTAAAAATAGTAACAATGATGCCTTGCATCAGAGAGCACAACAAGGTACAACAGTTAATAGGAAGAATCTAGGGAACAAAACCATGTTCTATGGAAAAGTGTCCAGGTTCTGGATAATGTCACAGTGGAACTGCAGATTGAAGTACAGTTCTATAAGGCTATTTAACAGGCTTTGGTGAGGTAGTGATGATACTTGTGTCATTAATATGTATGAGGGCCCTGCAATTTAAAAACACTTCCATTCATTCAGTGGGAAGTCAAACATAAATACTTGCTGTGATGGTTTTCTCTTGTGACTTTCCGTCTTTGACGTTCAGAAGTCAAGAATTTGTTCTGTTTGTGTCAATTGAGGAACTTAAACCCTTTGAGTTTTCTGTTAGACTCTGTAAATTTCCTGTATTTTCCCAGTCCTGTGGGGATAAGGAATGCCTTCCATATCAACTTTTGATGGCTATGACAACAAAAAACAGAATAGAAAGGTATAAAATTATTTGAAATCACTTATTCATATCAAAGAAGTATTAAAGGGAAGGAAGCTGAATAAAATAGTCAATATTAGCATGAAATTTGAATTGATAGTTCCAATACCATGCCATGATATTTTCAAATAAATTTGATATTGCTCTTGGGAAGTTAAAATAAAATAACATTCTTGAGATTCAGTAACTTCATGGGCTAGATCTTTGATGCTAAACACAAATTTTTACTGTGGGAGACATGACAAGTTCTATGAACTCGAAGGGCTTTGAATATTGACTAAAGTAAGGATATGGTCAAATATTCCATTGAGATAAGGTCTGAAAGAGAACAGGAAGTTGTTAGAAATTTTGTGGGTGATACTGAGTGAATTTCTGTATTGAAAGAAGAATAAATAATTTACAGAGAAGGAAAGAGGGAGGGAGGCACACACATAAAGAAAAAGAAAAATAGAAAGAGAGAGAAATAGGAAAGAGAGGAAACAAAAGTATTGTCCTCTAATCATGGTGGTTATTATATTAATTCCTTTCTTACAGTATTAACAATTAAAGGAGAAATCAAAGTTTAGCTTATCTTACAATTTGTAAGTTCTTTTTTGAACTTTATAACCAAACTCTTTTTACACTAAAATGTCATGTGAGAAAAGTAAATATCAATATCAATATATATGTTAACATCAAGGGGGTATATGTCACAGGACTCATCCTTAAACAAAGAACGACAGAACACTAATAGCTGGGAGGAGGAGAATTAGCTTCCCTAGGATGAGCTCCCTTACTTGTTGTCCAATGAGGAGTGGTCAGCCTTGAAACCATATACACACAATTAGCAAAGACAAACTCAAAAAACTAGATATCAAGAAAACAAATAATTAAAAAATGGGATACAAATCTAAACACAATTCTCATAAGGGGAAGCTTAAAGGCTGAGATACACCTAAAAATGTTCAAATATTCTTAGTCATCAGGGAAATGCAAATCAAAAACTACTTTCATCTTACATGGGTCAGAACTGCTAAGATCAGCAAACCTCATGCTGGTGAAGATGTAGAGTAAGAGGAACACTTACCCATTGCTGGTGGGAGTGAAAGGTTGTACATCCACTGAGGAATCCAGAGTGGTGGTTTCTCAGGAGGATGGGAATTAATCTATGTCAAGATTCAGCTATACCAACCACGGGAATATACCCCAAAGATGCTTCATCCTATCACAGAGACACTTGCTCAACCATGTTCATCGCTATACTATTCTATACATAATTGCTAAAAATTGCAAACAACCTAGATGCCCTTCAACAGAAAAATGAATAAAGAAAATGTGGTACGTACATTTACTTGACTCAGTATTACTCAGCTCTCAAAAAAAATGAAATCATGAAATTTGCAGGTAACTGGATCTAGAAAAAAATCATCACAAATGAGGTAACCCAGACCTAGAAAGACAAATATGATACATATTCACTTCTACATGGATATTAAGCTGTTGAGTCAGTGAAAACCAAATTACAATCCAAAGAACCACAGAGGTTAGGTATTGAGTAAGAGAGTAGAAGGTACAGATAGATCTTGTTATGAAATGGAAATTGGATATAGAGTTATAGATGGATGGTGGGGGGAATGGACAGGCGATAAAGTGGGGAGATGCAAGGGAGAGGGTGATGAAGGAGTGAACACAGGAGGGGCAGCTAAGACTAAGGGCCATTTGCAGGGTAGAAAAGCAACTCAATGTAGTAGAAAGTTCCTAAAATGTATACGTAAATGACATCACCAAATGATGGGGAGACAGAGTCCTAATTGACCATCTTTTGACACCAAATGAAGCTTTCACTACTGGTAATGAGTTACATCTAATTGAGTTGTTGGCCAAAGGGGTCCCATGGGAATTCCCAAACAGACCAGGAGGTTTCCAAGATTATAATTTGCCTTTTACAAATTGACAGCAATGCCGCATTGCTGAAGACAGCACCTACACAACTCACTGAACGTGGGGAAGTTGAGCTAGTGCCTACATAGAGCCTTCACTGTTACATTGTAGAGTCTTTAGTACAGGAAGGTACTCTGCATGCTACCTAAGAAGAACGGTAAACACCAATCCAGGTGCAATCTTTTTGTTCTACAGTGACATCCTGCCTGCAAGATATGCTAGTGTAATGGTGGCACAAAGTTTGTGGGAGTAACAAACCAATACCTGATTTAAGTCGAGACCCATTCAGTGAGATCCATCCCATACTTGACATTACTTGGTTGCTACACACCTAAGACTAGGTAGTCCAGAGACCTATCTTAAAGACTACTGTTCTGCCAAAAGAACATAACAGTAAAATGACTCCCAATGACATTCTGCTGTGCTCATTGATCAATGCCTTAAGCAGCCATCATTAGAGTAACTTTCTTATGTAATAGATGTGAGTCTCTTACAGAGACCCACAGCCAGATATTATACAGACAGTGAGAGACCCTGGGACACCTATACCTAAAGGGGATGTCTCTATCAAATCCCTGGACCCAGGGCTCAGAGACCATTGTGGAAGACGAAGTGGCTTGAGAGCCACTTGGGATAGAGGACACTAAGAAACATAAAGGACCACTAAATCAACAGGATCAATATGCATATGAATTTACAGAGTCTGAGGCAGGTTGCACAGGACCTGCATAGGTGTGTGCCATATGGTGTCCTAGAGTGGAAAGAAGTGGACATAAGTCTCCATCCTTAACAGGGAATCAATCTCCATTAGATAGCCATTTGTAAATGAAAATTTATTTTCTTACAAGGTATTCTCACTGAAGGAACAAACTACTCTTAAAGGTAGGCTGCATGCCCAACAGAAACAAATTCAATTGTCATTTTTGGAGGTTCCTTGTCTCATAATGTTATTTTTTAAATTTTATCTTATCTATCTAATGTATTTATCTCTCCATCACCTATCTATATTTTTATATATAAATAAATATATAGCCCACAGGACCTTTGCATATATATTATGGCTAACAGTTTAGTGATTTGTATGGATTTCTGAGTGTGCAAACCAGTGTGTTTCTGCTTCTTGTGCCTTTTCTAGGGCTGTTTTCCATCTGTTTGTTTGTTTTCTTTATTTCTTAATTATACATTACATTTTTAAATGAACTGTACAAACACAATACCTTAAGAACAAATATCTTAAATTTGTATCAATAAACAAAGATCCATACCAATGTAAATTATTCATATATATTATCCCCCTTTAAATGTAAACAAACATTTATAAACAGTCATTTAGAGAACTTGGGTGTAGTTCTCTCTAAACTCCTTTCTGCTTTTTGTTGGGTGAAGTAATTTTCAATGATGTTTACAGTGACCTTTCAGGGGATCTTGGTCCATCAAACCACATTAGTCTGTAAGGATTTCACAGGGTCTCATCTTATGTGGAAACAAAAGCAGAACCTCTTTTCCAAAGCAACAATTTGGAAGTCATGATACCTTTAGAACATATATGCTGGCTTAATTTAGCAGTCCATACAATGAAATGTCTCTCTGTACTTATCTCCTTCACAGTCACAAAATTCAAAGAAAACACAGTAACATAAGTAATCCAGACTCTCTGTGAATTTTTCATCTTTATATGGCTTATTATTTTTACTCTATTACTTTTTCTACAAGTTTAATACTTATTTTATTACCTTTAGTCCTTTAATCTATGATTGTCTGTACTCTGTTTCTTTAAAGACTTTTTAAACCATTTATTTCTTTTTATAACTTTTTGTACTTTTTTCTTCTCTCTTCAAGCTTATATACATTTATCCAACACTGTCACCCATTTAGAGGTCTTTTTCATCTGAATTTGTCTTTATTGTGAATTTATAATTATTTTCTGACCAGGACTGCTTATGAAAATGTTAAGTGCTTCTTAAAAACTTAAGCTGTAGCATTGCTAGAACAAATAAGGCCTTGCCTGTTTACTCTGCCCCGCCAACATGGTGGAAGTCCTTTCACCACCTCTGCAAGCCATGCATATTGCCCCAGTTTCAGGTATACAGCTGGTCTAATCACACTACTAAGCAGGTTGTAGCACCCTACTCAGAGACTCCATTTAAATTCTTCATAGCTCGACCTTATCCGATTTCATACTGCCAGCACAGCCCCGGAAGCTGCAGCTGCTTCAAAACTTCTTGCAGCTTTTTTTTTCTGCTACCGCTGAATCAGGAAGACCTTTCTTAAAGGATCTGCAGGATGCTGCTTGCAGCCAGAAAAATGCTGACTTCCAAGAAACCATGCTTAACTCCAAGTAAAGGCAACTATTAGTTATATCAGGATCCCCCAATAGGTAGTTTTATTGTATTTTTATATCCCACACTGAGAACAACTGCCTGCCTGGTAATGTGGTCTTGGCCTGTAGGTGGCATCAATAATTACCATTTAATTTTTTCTTCAAAGCAGTTATAGCAACTGATCTTATAGGTTTCAACATAACGAATATGTGCTTTCCATGTCAGTTTTCAGTTTTCTTAATACTTCCATTCTCACATACAGACTAACCTCATAAATAGTGGTTCACATTAAATAGCAAATCTAGGTTTATGGTGCTTTCTTTAGGAATCTTTCGAATTATTTCCCACAGAAGCTTTATGTACCACAGAAAATAATTTTTTCCTTGCATTTGAAAAAATGATTAAAGTGACAACCAAATGCTTTTTCTCAGAAAAAATTGATCAAGAATCTAATGTTTTAAGGGAGAATTGAACACCTTTTAATATAATAATTACTTTTTCTGTATTAATTCTTAAAGTTGCCAAATATACATTTTATAAAAATAATTTTTATTTCATGTGTAAGTGTTTTTGTTTGCATGTATTTCTGTGTACCACATGAATATATGGTGCTTAGGGAGGTCAAAGACCTTATTTGTTCCTTAGAACTGAAATTACAGATGGTTCTTAACCAACTTGTGTGTGCTAGGAATCAAATCTAGGTCCTCAGGAAAAGAAGAAATTACTCCTAACTTCTGAGCTATCTCTCCAGCTCCTGTTTCTCAGCATTCTGATCTTCATTTAGATTCACAGAGGCTTATAATCTTATTATAGATTCACAAATGTTCAGAAATTTGAGGTGTTTTTTGATGTGTCCAAAGTACAGTGGGAGTTGCGTATGTCATGGAGGAATTTGTTACCTTTACTTGCATTATTAGGAATCTCTAGGTTATAAAGGTACATCATATAAGCTGAAGTATCACAGAAATATTTCCTTGCACAAGTAGAACTCTGGGGTGAGACCTTATTCTGGACATTGTCTATTGATCACCCTAATTTTCTTCCATCTCTCCTGGCACTTCTCCTGTGTGTTGACTTCATTTTCAGGCTGGGTGAATGAAACTACAGTAATTTCAGAAATTATAGAGCAATAGTACTATATCCAACAGGAGAAAATTCAGCTTTTAAAAGCATCACTTACAAAATAAAACTAGATTGTGTCCTAGTATGGTCTTCTCTCATGCAGCATTGGGTAGGAATGGATCACAGCTTGCTTTGCACAGGGATCATGGGGAAAAGTCAATAAAATAACAAGAACGCCTGAAACAATAACTTTAGAGGGGAAAAAGCCATGATTGCTGCAATCATAGGAAGAAATTGATTTTATTTAAAGTGGATTTCTCATTTTACCTAGACTCTTACCTAAATCTGCTTGGCACATTTTGAATATTAGTCATGCCTGGTTAGAAGTCTAGAAGAATATGTATGTATAGGGCAGGGACTCAGCCTTAAACAAATGAGTCCATACAAGTAAGGGTAGAACTCTTTTGGTTATAGAGACATTTCTGCCAAAACATGACACAAAAATAGACAAATAGTTGAAAGCAAAGGATGTACCCATCAGCAAAATATTTCTGAATAAAATATGATATAATGATCAGTCTACTTATCTGTTCCTGAGTTCATGATTTAGCCTATTTTGTACATTTAGACTTGTATGGGAACTGATTGGTTTTGGTCCATGGAACCCAATCATAAATAAGACAAATTAACAACTTGAAAGAACACCAGAAATAACATTTAATAGGCAGATGACCACCAGGGCTTTGTTCCTGAATTTTGAGATAATAGATTTATCCTTTGACATTTGCCAAATCAACTTAGAAATAATAGAATTATGATTGGTCACAATATAATAGAGTACTGTGTTCACATCTAAACACATTTATATATGGAGTTTTATGTATATAACATAGTGATAGCCATGGACCCAAGAATAATTATTGTCCTATTAGTTCCTAGATATTAAAACAATTCATCACGATAGGTATACATAAAACTCCACTTATAAATTCAGTTTGGATGTGACACAATTTTAGGCACAAAAGAAGACCTAAGAGTTGATCAGATAAGATTATGAGAATTTGAGAATTTATTTAAACTTTATATAATAAAGATCTTTACTTATAAGCATAACAGTTTTCATGTTGCAATCTCATTTACATTTTGTTTAAATTTGCTTCCAAATTTTCTCCTTATTCTCACGGCTCTAAAAAGAGGATCATTTGCAGTAGTCAGAGGCTGCTTGCTTGTTTCCCGGTAGCCCAGACCCAAAATAACCACACAGAAACTGTGTTATTACAACACTGCTTGGTGTTATGCCCAGATCCATGGAGTCCCCACAAAACCAACAAGGAGACCGTGTCCTGTATGTAAAAGCAAAGAACCTTTTTTTTAATGCAAGATTACAAACTCGATCTCTACGTGTGTCCAACATATTGGAATAAACGTAGAGCCCTGAGCTCATCTAGAGTTGGATTTTTTATAGCAATAAAGGTGGGGGTGAGGTATTTCTAAGGTTCAGTTCCCCTGATTGGCTGACATTTGTCTAGGGGTGTTCTAGTGAATGTGTGCTGGCAGGTGATCCTATCTACGATGGTTGGAACACTAGGCATTTCCTTTGGATGGTCTATTCTTGGGTGGTGCTCAGGTAATCTCAGTTTGTGGTTCTTTCTGCAACCTGGTATTGCTTCAAAGTAAACTACTGAAACTCAGGGCCCCACTAAACTTATCGATGGCTGAGTCCTAAACTGGCAGGTGATAATGGTAGGAAGTAAAGAACTTCCTTTGGGTGTTCTGTTTCTATTTAGCTAATCATGGTTGGTTCCTACTTTCCCCCTCATCACAAACACCAATGACAGGACCCAATCATAGGTCCTAGTGCTTGCCCATGCTTTTAAGGAGGTATTATCAGGACCTAAGAACTACTTATGTTAATAAATCTGTTAATTGACAACTCTGGGCCTACTTTCTGGCATATCAATGGGCACATGTAGGTAGTTGTTTTGTTCCCCATGCCAGGCAGTTCCCCCTTGTCTTAGCCTTTCAACCTATTTTGGTCAGGGAGCATGGGATGATGTGTTCCTTTCTGCAACTAATTCAAACTGACATTGGGGCATTGTTATCAGGGCCCAAGCAGGTTGAAAGGCTAGCCAAAGGTTGGAAGGAAATTCAGGCAATGTGGCACTCATCAGACTCTGTTGAAAGGGACAAGGAATGATCATATCAGCTGGACTGGTCCACATCAGCTTTCAGGAAGTCCAGGGCTCACCACAATTCAGATCAGGTTGTTATCAGCAACTGATGCTTAAATGTATCTCCCATCCAAGTGGAAGACTGTTGAGATAATTTACACTAGGAATAGAAGTTAAAATTTATGTACTTAAAGAAAAATAATACATTATTGAAATCCATATTTATTGTAGAAAAAGAGCAGATAACAGGTATCTGTAAACAGAAGGAATAGACTTATACCTTTGTGTCCTAGCAAAAACTACAGATTTTGGTAAGAAGCATGTATATTTTTCTGCTGTCCATAGAACCATGTATGGTTTGGGCAGAGATGCCTTTGTCCTAATGAGAAACACCTTTAAGTTCATATTTAAATGGCAATGAGAATAAATCTAAAATCTTGAGCTTGTGATCCACACAGTAACAGGTCATTCTTCTATCAGCTTATTAGAACTATATTATAGAGAGCAACCTGTATTTACATTTTAAGTCATTTTTAGACCCTCAAAGCTTATGAAGCTTTACATCCTCAGACCTTAAAACATTTTAAGAGACCTAGTAGCTTTAGAAAGTACTAACAAGCTGGCTATAGCTTTATGGAAGGATCTGGATACCTTTTGCTGCTCAACTGACATTATAACTGCCCTAGCCATCAATATTATCAGAGATCTTAGAAGGATAAATAAAATATATCTGAGTACAGAGCAAGTAGTTTCTGAATCTGTTAAAAATGACAGGGACCAGAGTCCTTCCACAGTTAGTCATACCCACAGTTAGGTCTTTATAGCATTGGAGGCAGAAATATCCAGAACAGCAGTCTTACAGTCTTAGCCAGGCACATAAGATGATGTTTTTGTTTCCTGTGGAAGAGGGACATGGAAAAAACTGACCTTATTTTGTCTAGGCAAAAGTGGTGCAATTAATTCTCCAATGTCCTGCTGTTTGTCCACAGTCTGCGCTGGGTCCTAGTGGCAGATGTTGCACTGAGGCACCTTGCCCAGTGGTTAGCATCATTGTAATCCAGGTGGAGAGAGACATCATGGTGTCCCATAAACTTCTTTGGAGACTTTGGGTTATTGCTAGGATCTCAGAGTCTCTGTCTACTATAATAAGCTTTTTATCATTATTTTAAATGCCATATTCTGCAGATCTCTGCAGTATGAGGGCTGCCTAGGTATGTCTGATTAGACAAACTTTGTTTCTAGTTACTTGTTTCAATTTTGACTTTGAAAACATATATAGGGAACTAAATGAGGCTTATTCTTGTAACTAATCATATCAGCATTTTAAGGATGACTGACTAACTTGTAGTTCCTAACAGTCTATAATAAGTTAGTAGGTTTTACAAGACTAGAACTCAACACTCTGTAATGATTTTTCAATTAAAGCTAATAAAGAAGCTGAATTAGTCATTTTGAGGGTAAAAACCGAGCAAATTTGTATCTAGCTGTTAATGTTGTCTCCTCCTAAGGCAAGGAAAACGTCCTAGGGTTAAATGGGAACAGGAAGGAGTCTAAGGGTTAACATTGCCCTAGGGCAAACTGAGACTCAGGTTTATCTTCCTGCTGTTCTATAGAACCCATCTTGGCAGGTGTGTACCAAGTTGCCCCAGAGAAGCTGCCTGGACTCTACATTTTTCACCCTTCACAAGTAGCAATAACAGGACTCAATCATGGGTCCTATCTGTCTAGCGGCTCAAGGAGGTGATACTGGGACCTCAGTACCACCATCAGTTGACCAGTATTGACCCATTCTCAAATGAAAGCCTGCAAAAGTTTGTTGATGAGACAGGAGTAAGCAGCAGGAGCACTGTTAGGGCTGAGAGTAAAGAGATTAACCAGGGATACCAGTTGAAGAAGTTTTCACACCATCCAGTTTCCAAGTGAGCCAGTCATTAATCCATTTTCTTAACAAAGCCATTGAATCTCTAATTACCCCAGAGTGATTGACATAGAAACAGCATTCTTTCCCCAAGGCAGCACATGAAGAAGAGGTCCAAACCTCTTCGGTTCTGTGAGCCAATCTCAACCAGGGAATCTAAAGAGGTCTCTAACTTGGGTATAAACTGTTCTATGTTTTTGAGATCCAAATTGATGGCCTACTGTAGGTCCTAGTAGTTTTTATCTTGGAGGATTAAGGTTGAGGTGCCCACCCCCATAGCTCCAGATATGCCTGCTCCTATCAGGGAAGAAAGCAATATAGCTGTTGTTCCTATAGCCCATTTTTCCCTGTCAGGAATAGGGGATAAGGTCAGTTCCATTTGGGCTTCTGTATAGCATTTTATGTTGGCAAACAATTGGACCATTACACAAAAACCTCATCCTGTGTCAAGGACTGTCCCATGGATGAAGGGAGTGAGCCCCGACGTGCAAGCCCACCATCCAGCAGATGCCGAATAGAAGGTTTAATTTTGTATGATGATGGTCTGGTTACATAGACCCATTGGGGCTTGCCTTCCAGGGGGCACTACACAGGTCCCCGTACCCGTCAGCTCTTGTAGTGAAATTTTTCCTTGGTTTCCCCAAGGGCAGGATTTTGGGGAGACTGAGGTTTAATCACCAGCTATTGCACTCTGACATAGAAAGGGGGTTGTGTATTCAGATAAAGCCAGCATTCTTCATTGGGTTTTAAGGCATTTATCACCTGGGAGGATTTTGAAACTAAGTCCCATAAAGTGTGTTGACCATATGAAGAATCTTGGCTCTGAGGGGTGGTTTCCAAGTGGATTACTGGTGTCTGGCCCCCTCCTGGGAGCCTGGTGACTACAGCCTCCTGAGGTACCAAGACTGAATTATGTCCTACTGACACTGGGGGGTTTGTCTAAACCTCTAATCTAATAGTGAAGAGGGCCCCTGGTACGGCCCAAGATAAGGCCCAGGGCCATCATACATTTGAATACATCAGGTTTTACCAATAGTCCATTTCTCAATCAGAGTCCATTTTTCTTGATCAGCAAATTCTATCCTGAGAGGGTTACATTTTTTTCTTCCGTAGGACTCACAACTCATATCATATGTATCCTGTCAGACAGTGATCAGATCATCCCTTACCACTGGTGTCCACCAGATAGGTCCAGTACTCACACATTTCCAAGATGCACATAAGTAAAACTCAACTCCCCCACATTGCTGGGACCAGGACTTCTCAGTCTTGTGCCCCTGGCAGACATAAAAACTGCGCTCTCTCAGCTGGCAACTGTCTCAGTTGGCCAGAAATAAATCCTGCACCTCAAATTCTAGAGGATGGTACTAGGTTCCAGGAGAAGCCTTAGCTGATTCTTGCCTGAGGATTTCTACAGAGGATGTGCCAATGACAGTCCAAATGAGTTCTGGAGGTTGGTGTAGATTATCAGGAAACAAGGTGGCAAAGGATGAACAGTGCTAGCAAGCATAAGATCTTCATGATGGAGGTTGACGGCTAAATTTGAGCTTGAGTGGGTTATCTTGACATTTGACTTCCAACATGAGGGGGCCTTTTTTTCTGAGATGACTCTCTAACATCCCTGGTTGGGTAGGGTATTTTAAGCACAGTCTCTTTACAGGCTTCAGAAAATCAATGCTTTCCTCACTTGAGTATATATCCCAAATAAGTCACTTTAGTTTGGCAGTTTTGGGCCTTTTTAGCTGATGCCTAGTGCCCCAGGGTTCCCAAGACAGTAAGCAAATCACCAGTGCTTGCTTACCTTGCAATATTCTTCAGTGTCAGCTGCTATCAGGAAGTCATCCACAAACTGCTGGAGAGTGGCCTGTGGGTGTGTTGTCTGGTATTTCCTGAGGTCCTCAAATAGGGCCTCGCCAATGGTGGTTGGGAAGTTTTTGAACCTTTGGAGGAGCCTGGTCCATGTCAACAGTCCATTGTTTCCCTTTACAGGTTCATGGCATTCAAAGGTGGACAAGGATTGGCTTTTGGTGCTATGGGCAGGTTGAAGAAAGCATCTTTGAGATCTAATATTGTGTACCAGGCTTGGGTGGGAGGAAGTGAGCTCAAAAGGGTGTTCTGATTTGGCACAGTGGGGTGAGCATCCATAACCCTGCAATTGACCTTTCTAAGGTCCTGTACAGGCTGGTAATCATTCAAGTTTGGCTTATCAACAGGGAGCAAGGGAACATTCCAGTCTTAGTGGCAAGGGAACAGAATTTCTAGTTTCATGCGGGGCTTGATATGAATGGTGATTCCCTCCTTTGCCTCCCAAGACATGGGGTATTGCCATACCTGGATATGGGTGGCATCAGGCTTGAGCTCAATGGGCACTGGGGCCCCATGTTTTACCAAGCCCATTCCCCATTCTCTGCAAATGTCTCTGGATGTTGGAATAGCCATGTGGTTATGTCCTCAGTCATAGTCCTTATGTTTTGGGGGATATTCTTAGCCCAGTGTCCCATTTCCTTGCAATATGACCTTGATCTTTCTGCAGCCTGGCATGCTCCCTTACATGAGAGTCCTTACCTTGGCCTCTGGCTAGGTGTCTCAGTTGGCACTTGTTTTCATTGGATCTCCTGCAGTGACTGCTAGGGGGATTCTTGCCATATTTTAAGTCTGCTTTGCATTCTCTTCAGCAATGGCTCTTCTCTATTTATCCTCTGGGGTTTCTTGATTATTGTACACTCTCTGAGCTACGGCTAAGAGCTCTCAGGTGCTCTTATCTGCAAGCCCATCTACCTTCTTCAACTTGTGCCTGATGTCAGACATGGCCTGATTAATAAAGGCTTATTCTCCTCGGCCTCAGGATCTCGAGGGGAGTATGCCCTAATGCCTCCATAATCCATTCTAAGAAGGCTAATGGAGACTCTGTCTTTTCCTGTAGTACACTACTGACTTTGGCCAAATTGTTTGGCCCATGAGTGGCTGCGTGAAGACCTCTCATCAGAACCTGCTGGTAGACCTGGAGCCCCTCCTTACCTTCTGCCAAGTTGAAATTTCAGTTAGGATGGGTCAGGGGGAAGATTTGTTCTATTAGGGCAGGGTTGACAGTTGGGTTTCCATCAGGTCCTGGGAACAACTTTTGGGCCTTTGTCAGAATTCGTTCTCTTTCTTCCACGGTAAACAGCACCTGTAACAACTGATTGTAATTTTCCCAGGTGGGTTGATGGGTGAATATAACAGAATCTAAAAGGTTAATAAGGGCCCTCAGATTGTCTGAGAAACTGGGGTTTTGATTCTTCCAGGTATAAAGATCACTAGTGTTAAAGGGCCAATACTGCATCTGTTCATTGCTCTTATCATCCTGTGGGCTGACTACCCTCAGGGGAAGGGCAACAGAGTTGGCCACCTGGGGCAATTCTCTCGGGGCTTTCCAAATTCCCTGAGCCTCCATATGCCCCCTCCTTGGCCAACTAATAAGTTTGGGGAGTTGGTCAGTAAGGGAGGGTAAGAAAAAGAGTTCCTCCTCTGTACCCCTTTGCAGCACAGGGGCAGAGGGCTTAGGATTCTCTTGGCTTTTGTTCTCCTGTGAGGTGAAGACGGTCTTGTTTATCAGCTCTGTGGAGATACAGGGCTTTAACCAAGGGGAAGGGTATGCTACAAAGTCCTCCCAAGCAATTGTGTAAGGAATCTGGTCCTCGTGTCCAAGTTCTCCAAAAATCAAGTCTTTTGTCCTAAAAATGATATACAGGTCAAAGGTTCCCTCTATTGGCCAACTGGTTCCAAATGCTGGCCATTTGGTCCTGCAAAATATGGTTGTAATTTCAGCCTCTGGCATCAATCTTTGGAAGCCCACCAAACCTTGACCCCTCCCCAGGAAAGGTCAAGACCACTCCCACAGGTTATTTAAACTTTCTCCCAGAGAATAAACATGGAATCTTTCATGTTCCTCTTCAGTGGTCATGTCTGCTTTCTTTTCTGCATTTGGTCTAATTTGGTCTGATTGAAATTATTTACATTGGTGGAGAGGCTCATTTTTAGGAATATTCCTAATATTTTGGAGGTTCTAACAGTGGTGCTGTTTTTTTACACAGGCTCAAGGCCATGTGTTGGAAAATGCCCTTATTGCCCGTGCTCTCTGCCAGGCTCAAATTGGCTTCCAGGCTAGATCAACTTCATCTTGGTGAGCTCTCATTTTATGCTCTGTGCTGGTAGGGTAGTGGGTCCATTTGTTTCTTTATTTGTCAATTTTCAGGCTTTCCATTGAAGCCACGATCACTCAGTGAAAGTCTGATCCAAGTGGCTAAGGTAGGCTTAGCTGATGTGAAAATTGCATGGTCAGGGATGCCTATTGTTAAATTTTCACATTCCCATTTTGGCTCAAGAGTTGTCCCAGTGGATGCACTGTGATAGACTTGAGCCTGCAATTGGGCATAGACTTTTAAAATGGGTTATTGCAATTCGAAGCCAGATCCGTTATCGCCCCTGGGCTGCTTCCTACAAAATCTTTTTAAAATTGGTACTCTCCAATACAATCTGTCCTGAATGGGCTAAATTTTCTATGCACTAAGATTTGGCCTCAATAAGACCTTGACAATGGAACATGATGGCCACCAGAGGAAACTCTTATATTTTCCATCCTCCTTGACCTAAGTTTTTTTTTTTTAGAAATTTAAGAAAAAGAATATACGGAGTCATAAAATAAAGTTAATGCTTTAAAAAAGGGTAAAGTCTTTAAAGAGATAAAGCACAGATAATCATAGGTTTAAAGGAGTAAAGAAAAATAAGCCACATAAAAATGGATAATTCACAGAGAGTCTTGATTATGTATATTATTGTGTTATCTTTAAAATTTTTTGACTGTGAATGAGCTAAGTACAGAGACACATTTCATTGTATGGTCTGCTAAGCTAAACTAGCATGTATATTATAAAGGTATCATGACTTCCAAATTTGGGTCTAAGGGTATGTTGCTTTGGAGAAGGGGTCCATTTCTTGTTTCCACAAAAGTTGACAACCTGTGGATTGCTTCCAGACTGGTATGGTTTGATGGAACAAATTTCCCCAAAGGTCACTGTGAACACCCCCAAAATTACTATGCCCAATAGTCAACAGGAAGCAGTATGAAGAAAACTATGCCCATATACCCAAATATTGTCTATAAATGTTTGTTTGCATTTAAAGAGGGATATGATATAGATATGAATAATTTGCATTGTTATGGATCTTGGTTTATTGATACAAATTTAAGGTCAATTTTCTTATATGTATATTTCTGCTCTTTATTAAGGTATTGTGTTTGAGGAGCTCATTTAAAAATGTAATGTAATAGATAGTCATCTATGATAGTCAAGCTTGTAGTCATGTTAGNTAAACTAGCATGTATATTATAAAGGTATCATGACTTCCAAATTTGGGTCTAAGGGTATGTTGCTTTGGAGAAGGGGTCCATTTCTTGTTTCCACAAAAGTTGACAACCTGTGGATTGCTTCCAGACTGGTATGGTTTGATGGAACAAATTTCCCCAAAGGTCACTGTGAACACCCCCAAAATTACTATGCCCAATAGTCAACAGGAAGCAGTATGAAGAAAACTATGCCCATATACCCAAATATTGTCTATAAATGTTTGTTTGCATTTAAAGAGGGATATGATATAGATATGAATAATTTGCATTGTTATGGATCTTGGTTTATTGATACAAATTTAAGGTCAATTTTCTTATATGTATATTTCTGCTCTTTATTAAGGTATTGTGTTTGAGGAGCTCATTTAAAAATGTAATGTAATAGATAGTCATCTATGATAGTCAAGCTTGTAGTCATGTTAGTTAGATTTTCTAGATATACAGAGTTATATTTCAGATAGGTATTCTTCACAATTTTCAGAGGCCTTCAAAATATGGCAT
>LOEQ01003080.1:165209-183035 GCA_001685075.1 Bramus lutescens | reverse complement strand
CAAATGGGTGGATCTAGAAAACACCATATTGAGTGAGGTAACCCAGACCCAGAAAGACAAATATGTGTACTCACTCATAAGTGGCTTTTAGGTATAAAGAAAAGAAAACCAGCCTACAAATCACAATCCCAGAGAACCTAGACAACAATGAGGACCCTAAGAGAGACATACATGGATCTAAACTTCATGGGAAGTAGAAAAAGACAAGAGATCCTGGGTAAATTGGGAGCATGGGGACCTTGAGAGAGGGTTGAAGGGGAGGGGAGCAGAGAACAATGTATAGCTCAATGAAATCAAGAAAAAAAGAGAATTGTTTCCTTTAGAATTTCAAAGGTTCTAGCCCTTGTCACTGGCTTTCCCTCAGTTTGGGAGGGACCTTTTCTCTCTGCTGTGTCTTATTGTGGAAGAAGCATACCTGTATGAAAGACCTATGTTGTAGAACAGGAAGTCAAAAGCCAAGACTAAAGTCCCAAAGTCCCCCATAAAGGCATGCCACCAGTGACCCAATACACTCTAGACAGGCTTGCAAAGCTTCTCCTACCTACTTCAGCAGTATTGTTACCCGGGGACTGAACCTTGAGGTCCCAGACCTTGCTGACAGTGGGTAGTGAAAGTGTATTAGTGGATGTAGGCTGAGTTGCTCTTATGAGGAAGCAGAGAGACATTTCAGGCTACTGAAGGGGATGAACTGAAGATACAGCTGACAAACAAATGGTACCGATAGGTTTGTACGGAAATATCTGCAGGTCCTAAGGACTGTAGGAGTTCAGTGTGTGTGGGGAGAACAAGACATAGAAGGCTTCACAGAGCCACTGAAACCTGGTTTGCTTCCTGCAGATCAGCAATGGTTGGGTTAGACAGAGCGGGGGCATGTGGTTCTACCAGGAGGCAGACCTGGGAAGTAGCGAATACGGGTCCTGTGTGGCCCGTGAGTCATCCAGTACCAGGGATGAGCATGGCCTGCACTGAAGAACATGATGGGAACATCTGGGGAAATTTAAGTTGAAATCAGAAAATAGGGAGCTTGAAGTTACGAGCAAGAGTTGAGGCTGGATCTTGAGCACTGGGAGAGTTTTGGGGAGAGCTGTGCCTTGACTTAGGGTGTACTATGTGAAGGATAGGCTATAGAGTCGGGAGGGGTGAATTACGGAACAGTATTCTTGGTAGAGCATGAACTGTCCCTGTCATGGTCGATTTTCTGTTCCTGTCTGTTTTTCATGTGGACCCTAAAACTTTTATGCTATGACATATTTTATAGATAAATGCTTATAAAAGGAGATTGGAAAAGTTTAATAGTTAATGAGCTCTGTTCTCTCCAAAGTCCAGAGCACTGTTTGATGGTAAATTAGGTGATAAGGAGCTGCATTAATTTTTTTAAGGCTAATAGGGACCCTTAAAATCATAGTAGTGATTCAAAGGCTTTAGAATCCCGAGTCTCAGAAGAACAAGCCCCATGTAAATGGGCTAGGGAGAAGCCTTAACTTTCCATGAACGTTTGGGTGTGTTCTTGATTTCAAGTGCACTTATCACCCAGTGCTCAGAAATATTTTGTTGCATAGAGGTTGTTACAAGTGTATTTCAGTTATGAAATCATAAAAAAAATGTGTTGATGTAGAGGTTTACTTCGTCACTAAGTGTGTGCTTTCTAGCTCATCAAGTGTTTAGTAAACTCATATTCCTTGCCAGGCTGGCTCTGTGCAGGCTCTGGGGATAGAGATGAAGATGTGTTACTAGAATCTAAGAGACGTAGCTTAGTGAAGGATGGCACATTTGTTTGCCAAGGCTGGGAAACTACCAGAGACTGAGAAAGTTTAACAACAAAAAATGGATTTTCTCACTGCTCTGGAGGATGCAAGTCCAAGACTAAGGTACCCACAGGTTGCGTTTCCTAGAGGTCTCTCCTTACTGTAAGATGTCTGACTTTGTAAGATCATCTTCTTTGGGGGATAGGTCTGTAGCCCAAGCTGACTTAGAAATCATGATAGTTTCCCTCTATCTATCCCCCAAGGTCTGGGGTTTCAAACATGGCCTGGGAATTTTTTTTTCTTCTAGCAGGAAGTGTCATGGTTGCCTTATGTGGAGAGAAAGATTATAGAAGATGGCTTGGAAGATGCTGAGGGCAGAAAGACCTCTATTATGAGCTTTCAAGCCAAGGGTGAAGGGGAAGAAAGGGACTTGGCCTCTTTGGATGTAAATGATCCATTAGATTTTTGCTATTTGCCAGCAAAAATGATCCAAGAGGGGCAATTTCATGTGGTTTAGTTTAATAGAGCAACAGAAATAGTTGCTCTCTTGCCTTAGTGGTGAGGGAGCGGGGGTGTCACATGGTGTCCGGGTTTCAAGTCATGGAAATTCAAAGGGAGGACAGGAACAAGAATAACAGACATTCAGGTTTGCATTTGGACAAGTTGGACTTGGGGTGACAGATGGACAGCAGAAGTACTGTCCCAGAAGAGGTTGAAGGTTACATAAATAGCTACCATCTCAGTTCCTGCTTACTGTTATCCTGGACTGAAGGTCCTAGAATTTTATTTTTATACTGCGATGTTGCTTACTTCATAGCAAGTGTTAGGGAATTTATCACATGACTTTGATCTGAAGGAAGAAAGGTGAGGAACTGTGTGGTGACAGACCAAACAGGCTGACACACACCTCTACTATGCAGTGTCCTTGCAAGTGTCCTTGGGCCACGGAGAGGACCCCCTCAGTCCTCTCTGTGGTATGTGAGCACCTTTCAGGGGGTTATAATTACTCCTGGGATTGATTCCCTATCTTAGCTGTAACTGTGATCATCACCCAAAGACCTCTTAATTGCACTTAGCTATTCAAAAAGAGAATTCCACTTAATCTATCACCCAGACAAGAGTAAACACATCCTGGGAACAAGTCCAATCATCTCAGTGTGTTCTCACATATGGAGATGTCACAGGTGAGGCGGGAGCATCTCCTCCAGGTCTGTCAAAGCAAATAGATAGTTGGAAGATTTAGGTCAGGGCTGAAGGTTTGCAGCAAAGACAAATGAAGTGGGATGAGACACAGGGGTGCATCAGCCTCTTACAGATATGGCTAAGTGCTTTGGAAAGGCAGGCATTTTCTTTAGAGTTTTTTCTTCCCCCACTGCACATCTCAACATTATATCGAATTTCCAAAGCCTGCGGTGCCTTCTCCATTTGTCTTTCCCAGCTGAAAGCTTTCTCCCGCTCACAGAAGAGGGTGAAATGAAAAAGAAAGCACAGATAAGGCCCTAAAGGGGAAATGTCCAAGAGTAGAGGCATTATAGAAAACTATGCCCTGGGCTTGGTGAGTGCCTAATAGGCTGACCAGGCTTCTCAGATCTTTCTGGAAGAGATGAGAGTCCTGAGGGTGAGTTACTGGGATGAGTAGCTGGTTCACTGGAGTGGCAGAATTCTAGGGATTTTAAACTTGACTCTTGCCTGTGTAGGATGTTTTAAATGCTGGTTGTCATCCCCCAGTCTGGGTAAGAGCATAAACAAAAGGGAAAAGTATCAAAGAAATACTAGTCTGGGCAGTTTTATACTGAATAAAGTTTAATTCTAAAGATAGTTATAGCTGTCAAATGCAACAAAGGCTCTTGGCCAAAACTTGGAAAATGAAATACAATTCTTAATTTTTTTAGCCTGGAGTTTTGGTTAAGCTAAGTTGAGCAACTTTCAACATTACAGGAGCTTTCTAGCCTTACAGACGTAAATAACTATGGTAACAGGGCTAGGTGACTTTTCCCAGTCATGTGACTGAATATCCATCCTCTCTCCTGTTAGAGTATCTCGAGGTTGCCAGTGGATTCCAGAACTCTCTTTGGGGAAATGTTAACTAACAGCTCATGTTAATATTTTAAGTAATCATTGGCAATTACTAAAATAAATTGAGACTATTAACCTGTACAACCTAGATTGTAGATTGGCTCCCTCTCCCATCCCCTCCCCTCCCCACCTTCTGCTTCCTTCCTCACTCTCTTCTTCCTTCCTTCTCTCCTTTCTCTGTTATTAGACAGTGGAATCACCCCAACAGGATAGACCTGTCACTATGTCCTTTCTGGTTTTTTGTTCGTTTGTTTTTTGAGACAGAGTTTCTCTGTGTAGCCCTAGCTGTCCTAGAACTAGCTCTCTAGACCAGGCTGACTCACAGAGATCCACGTGCTTCTGCCTCTTGAGTACTGGGATTAAAGGCATGGGCCACCCAGTTACCCTTTTCGTTTTTTTTTTTTTTTTAATTTTTTTTTCTTGCAAATCATTAAGACAACATCCTCTCAACCGTTTTTGAGTCATTACTGTGGTTTTTCCATTCATTGCTAACATTTCTGAAAGCAGGGCCCGAGGTTTTTTGGTGATAGTGTAGTCAGGCTCAGAGTAGCGGAGCCCAGATCTGCGTTCTGGAAGAAGCTGATCCAGCTGCAGCACGGAGTACCTGTGGGGTTTGAGTGGAGCACAGGAGCTCCTGGACAGGAGCCCTGCAGGACCCCGTGCTCCCACACTCGGACACGTGGAACACACGAGCACCTGGGCAGGCGCCCAGCAGGACTTTGAGCTCCCACACGCAGACACGTGGAACACAGGAGCCCCTGGGCGGGAGCCCTGCAGGACCCCGTGCTCCCACACACAGACACGTGGAACACAGGAGCCTCTGGGCGGGAGCCCTGCAGGACCCCGTGCTCCCACACACAGACACGTGGAACACAGGAGCCCCTGGGCAGGAGCCCTGCAGGACCCCGTGGTCCCACACTAGGACATGGGAGGGGGCGGTTCTATTTTACAGAGGCCTCAGTCACAGGAAAGTGAGCTGGTACCGAAATGATGATAAAAAGGGAAGAAAGATCATAGACTTTAAATGTGTAGTGGTTTGGTGGTTGTACCTTGTTCTGATCATCAAAGTCCTCGCTATGATCCCTCAGCACCTAACTCAGAGTCTTCCTTCCAGAACCAGCTACCCCTGGGCATCTTCCATGCTGTAATTTCTCTGTATGCAGATTGTCTCATCCATTTGGCACCGGCTAACTCAGGTTCTCTGCAGGTGATCTGCATGGATATCTAACAATAGGTGATGCCCATGGGGATGCATGCGAGAAGTGCTGGGCTGATGGCTTCCGATGCTGTTTGGCCATTTCTTATTCCTGTGATCTTCAAGGGAGGTGGTAATCCAATCTGTGTTTTACGCATAAACAAACTAGAGTGCAAGAGAGTTAAATAATTGGCTCAAACAGGCATGATAGAACCAAGAGCTGAATATGGAGACTGGGATTTCATAATTCACTTTGTCATTGTTGAACTGCACGGTGCCGAGTATGACTGAGCACACACATTAGGGACTGAGGAACAGGTATTCTTGTTGTTGTTTGCTTGCTTGCTTAGTATGTGTGTCTCTCTGTGTGTATAGTGTTTGAGTATTGCAGTACAAATGCACATGCGCATGCATGTGTATAGAGGCTAAAGGATAACCTCAGGCGTCATCTTCAAGAACACCATCCACATCCACTTGGAGACAGAGCATCTCATTGGCCAGAAACTCTTTAATTATGGTAGACTGGCTGAAGGCTAAGTTCCAGGGTTCCTCCTGTCTTGACTTCTCCAACACAGATTATAAGTACACACTATATCATGCCTGGCTTTTAACATGGCTCCTAGGGATTGAACTGAGATCCTCATGTGTGTGAAAAATATGTATCTCTGACTGAGCATCTCCCCAGCTCCACATCAGACATTTCGTGCATCTACACACGTAGTGTTTGTCTGCATAGGTGTTCATGTGTGCACGTGTGTATTCTCATGCACACGAGCATGTGCAGGACCAGAGGTTGATGTCAGGTGTCGCCCTCAATCCCTCTGCACCACACTTCTGAAACAGAGCCTCTTTCTGGCCATGAACTCCCTGGCTCTGCTAGATTGGCTGGTCACTTAATTCCAGGTTCCGCCATCTGCCTTCCCAGCACTAGGATTGTTTGCGCATGCCACCATGCACGGCATTTTTCTGTGGGTTCTAACAATGCAAGTCTGGTTCTCTTGCTTGTACAGCACCACTTTCCAGCCTGAGCCCCGGCCCAGCTTCTGGCTAGAGGAAGGGAAGATGGATTGGCGGGATGGCTGTGATGACTAGGGAGCTTAGAGGCATTCTTTTAAAACTGGCAAGGCATGCTCTGCTCCTGTGAGTGCTGACAAAGCTGATTTGCTGCCCTGGCCCACTTACACAGATGCCCCTGCTGTATGGTGTTCCAGCTAACTGAATAAGTGGAAGAGAAAAATACTCACCCATGCTAAATTTTAATAATCTATATCAATCCACATCTACTTAAATCATTCAAAATGTATATGTACTTCAATGTCTTTTAATATTGGTAGCCAATAGGTACGTTGTTCTTTTCTCTTGGTAGCATATACATGTGTGTGTGTTGACACTATTAGAAGGATCTGCATGATTGCCACTTTTAATCATTAAGTAACGTTCAGTGATATTGGCTATTTTCCTGTTGTGATGGCTGTTGGCAAGCAGGAGAGATTAGCTAGCAGGTTAAATATGACTTGCAAGGCTACAACTGTGGCTAACTATGCTTTTGTTGTTAGTAGTAGCAATGGCATGTTTATGGATTTGCAATTTTCTAAGTACTTTATCTTCTCATTGGATCATCCTATAAAACGTTTCTGCAGAGTTTTAATTACTAGAACATTCCACCATGTGGATCATTGTCTGTTTGACCAGCATATAGCTTGTGTTTCGGAAGGGCTGGGGACTTGGGCTCATAGGCTCTAATCCCATCCCTTTCTGTTCTATAGTAATTTGATGGAGGAGCTTTTTTTCTTAGAGTGATGCATATTCTGGTTTTTATCTCATCTTCTTCGCCCTCCTCTTCATTTCATCTGGCCCTGCTCTCCTGTCTCTGTATACTTTCAATTTCCTGTGCCTTCTATTTTTTTAACACTTGCTCCTTTATTTCCCTTATCTCCTTTTGTAATATACTTCCTTTCTTATTTCTCCTCATGCCACCCCATCTCCTATTGCTTGAACTATGAATTGCATATCCAATCTCTTTCTGGAACTTTCAATGATTGTCTCCTCCTTATTCTCTCAATTCGTGTTTTTATTTAAGAGACCACAGGGTCTGCAAAGGGATGATTGAACACTTCAAGGCATTTCTTTTGTTTGAGCCTTTTCAAAAGAAAAAAAAAGATATGATATATGCTTGAATTGAGGACGACCTAAATTAAAATAAGGAAGAAAAAGAGCTTGTATTTTGACCTTTGCATGAGTTCCTACACAACACCCTACCCAGCTGTTCTAAGGACAGATGACTTTAACACGTCAATCACAGACTTTCACTGTGGCCACTGTTGCTGCTCTTCAGGAATGACAAGCCCAAAAGCAGGCTGGGCTTATGTAGCAGAATTTAGATGTGGATACCTCTTCAATACTAAAGGCAATAGTGTCCTATGACTACACATACCTGATTTTCCCTGGCACTTGAAAATCTCTTCAGCTGACTTGCAGTGAACAAAAATACTGACTTTATTTTAATCCCATCTTCAGCATGAACATTGGTTCTGATTGGGCCCGCTGCATGAAAAGGTTTTGAATTACAGTACACCTGCTCGTCATTTAAGTCACTGCATGGGTCAGTCCCTTTGGTCCAAGGGTTGGGCCTGTAGTCACCGATGCCTCCATTTTGCAAACCAAAAACCTGGAATGAGAGGAGCGAATCCATTTACCCAGTTACACAGCTGACAGCCAGTGTAGGCACCCACGTAGCTCTGCTTCCGAGGGCCCATGTGTGGCCTTATCACACAACCTATTCCGCACTTCTGGGCAGTCACTTAATTTATACATTCTGGGGACCTCACCCACACAGCCTTCTCACACCTCTGTACCCCTTCCTCCATTCAAACCTCAGTTGGCATTACCACCTGACAATTCAGCATTCTCTTTTTGTTTGAAGGAATAACAGTGTCCCATAAAACACAAACAAACCTCATATTTTCTCGTAAATGTCTCAGTATTTCCATTCTTTTATTTCCTCTCTGCCTTCCATCCCTCCTTGAGCTGACTCCTCCAGCCAGCTGGTTCCCCTTCCCTTTCCACCCAGCCCCTTTGGAGCTCCCTGGAACTGCTCTTCCCCCACCTACCTCATTGTTTAGGACATTCTCATCTTCCACAGTGTTCTTTTTTCCCTCCTTGGGTTCTGTTCCAAGTGCATAGACTCTCACTCCCCTCTACCTAGAGGAACTCCAGACTGAAAAAGCTCCAAGGAAACCCCAAATTTTATGCCACGCCCACAAAGCTGTTTTCTTTCTTCTTTTTTGTTTATCCACAACTCTCTTGGAGCCAATACAGCTCAGACCCATTGAGTAACTCCCATTTTCTAACCGTTTTAGCTGTGCAGTGGTCATTGGCTGTGCTTCCTTCTTTCTCTTCCTATTGCAAAACCCCAAGCTTAGGTCTCCCTCGTGGTAGTCTCACTCACCCCTATAGTGTCTTTCCTGCTAAATTCTCCCACTTCTTCCCAAGATGAGGGCCAACCTTTAAAGATGAGCTTTGGCTTATAAATTAATAGAACCAAGATGTTGTGATGGTTCCCATTGCCTCCCCTTATAAAATAATAGACGACCAAGATGTTGTGATGGTTCCCATTGCCTCCCCTAATAAAATAATAGAAGACCAAGATGTAATGACGGTTCCCATTGTCTCCCACATTAATGCCCTTATCCTGATCTCCAGGGCCCTTGTTCTCCTTTGATCCCTGTGTGAACATTTAAGCTCTGTCCTTACTAATTCTTCCCTCCATTCTACAGCGCTCCGCTCCTTTGTGCTGGTATTCTCTTGCGTTTTCTCTCCTTGCTGGGGATGCCTTCATCTGCAAGCCTCAGCTAAGCACCCAAGTTGTGTATAAAGGATGCCCTGGGCCTCCTTTCACCCTTTCTGGATGAAACAAAACAAGCCTCATTTCTGTCAAATGTCTCTGAATCTTCCGCGTCCCTCCTTGTGCCTCTGGCTCTCTCGCTATCCTGTCAGGAGCATCTCCAGGGAAGGTTCCGCTCCTGCTTCCTGTAGCACCGTCCAGGAGGCCACACAGCCAGCCTGACTTGCCATAGCACTAATTGAAGAGAGTCGTTCTCTCTGTTTGGAACTAAATCAAGTGCAGCACGAGCTGGATGCAAGGTGCCGAGACATGCGAGCACAGGCGGAATTCTTGTCACTTGTCTGCAGCCGGAGCTGCCCCCAAACTGAGAGCTTTGACATCGCCAGTCCCTGCCTGCATCCAGCTGCCTCCGCCTCTGCATGGCTCTCGTGGCCCCTGTGGGAGCCTTCTCGGTAGAAACCACTGTCCTGTCAGATTGAGGTCAGTCTGCTGTGTGTGTGCGAGGGGACGATTGTTTGGCCAATTTAAGAGTAAAGCAGTAGCCAACGGCACTGGGTAGAGACGTTTTATTTGCTTGCTGGGTCCATTGGCTTTGCTTTGTTTGTTTTATGGCTATTGTACTAATTTAGACTCTGAAGGACACAAAGGACCTGATTTTTAAGCACTTTTGGGTGGGCTGAGCCCAACGTAGTAATTAAAATGGGAAAGGAATAGATTGCTTCTTTCTCTTCTGCCATTCATATTTTTAAAATCGGAAAGGAATAGGTTGCTTCTTTCTCTTCTGCCATTCATATTTTTGTAATTTCTTTTTGTGGTTATCTCACAAATGGAACTCTCAGCAGCTCTTAACAATGGAACCAGAATTCAAATCCTACAGTCTCTGTGTTGTTTCTCATGCACCTCTACAATGAATTTCTGTCATCTTCAACGGCCCCCGCCCCGTTCTCCTCAAGTCTGCTCTCTTTCATGGCTCCTTTATAATGTGTGGCCCAGTGAGTTTAGTTAGCTCCATCCTGAGCATGGGTCGATTATAGAGCGAAGGTGTCTGTCAGTGATGACGCCACTGAAGAAATGACCCCTCCTCCCCCGACATCTTTATGTGCCAGTTGTCCTTCAGGAAGGGGTGTGGTCTCACGGATGATGAGACCCCTACGTGCGTGACGAAATGTTCAGGGGCCCAGTCTTGGGCTGAATTTGCACAGATTTCATGAGAGCAGCTGCGTCTTCTCCAGAAGATGTCTTGGTGTTGTGTGCCTTCCCGTCCTCTAGCTCACAGTCTTCCCGCTTCTCCCATGGTATTCAGTGAGTGTCGGAAGGTGTGATAAAGCTCCTCCATTTAGGCCAAGCACTCCACTGTCACGTAGCCTCAGCTCTTTCGGTTACAAGTTTCTGTGTTACCTCCACTCCCTACGGTAGAAGCATCTCTGAATGGGCACCTCACTAGTCTATGGATTTAACACTGCTATTCAGAAGGCAGTTGAATAGCAAGATCATTTAGCAAAACAGTCCTCATAGGCTCTCTGCTATGGCCTGTGACCCACCCCACCATAGGCTCATGACCAGGTTTACAGAACTGAATCCTGTACTTACAACGGCCTGGAGTTTTTGCATGACATCATCTCTCTTTTACCTGGTGGAGAACAGTTACAAGTGTTGGTTATTCTAAGTACTTCCAAATGCACTTAATACAGTTGCATTAAGAACCTAATCAACCCTATAAGATACTATTAAAAATCTCCCTGTCTGTCTAAATTTGTCTTTATCGACCATTATTTAGCAGCTGAAGAGTCACTGCCCCATGAAATCAACATTCAGACCATAGCTTTAATAGCACACATTGACTTGAATATCTTCAAGCTTTCTTGACTTTGTTCCCAAGATGAGGCATAAGTCATGCCACCAGTGTGTGCTGCCTTCCATCATGATCACAGACAATCCTCCCTGATCCTTGAAGCAGAGCCTCTGATATGGAGAAAGCATCACACAGCGATGACCACATGCAATTTCCTCACAGCTGCGAGGTGACATATTAGAGGATGTTGCGGCTGCTGAGTTCAAGTATTAATTCTTGATTTGTTTAAATCTTGAGCCTGTCTGCGTGCTGTGTCTATTTCAAAAACAAATGGAATCTTCTAGGGCTTAAAACAAGAAATGTATTTATTTTTATCTGGAGCGAGTTCTCTGTTTCCAGACTTCCCTGTAATATGTTCATTAATTTGCTCGCTCTGAGCGTGAATTCACTGTTTATTAACAAGGTTGGCACGTATACAAACAACTGGAAGCCCATCTGCCTGTTCCCCACCACACATGTGCTCATTATACACCAGTAATCTGAAACGGGCTGAGCATGAATGTATGCCGAGTCTCACTTTTCTCCTTGTCACGCTTAATGAATGTTATGGTTAAAGACCCTCCACTGTAATTGCAACAGTGACAAGAAGATTTTACTTACTGAGTGGCAGTGAGAGGAATCTGAAGGGCAGCTTCCTACAGTAGGCACTGTTTAAGCCATCAGTGTGTGCACACATCACCTAGGCGTATCTGAGGTCAACCTCCTATTTTTTGATTCCGGGCAGGAAGATGAGCTAGCTGTGAATGCCTTCCTGAACAGATGGGCTTTAGGATGGGAGGTTAATCCTTACCAAGGCTGTTCGATTGGGGGTTTGGAAATGCAGGTCTCTATTTTAGCAACTGCAGCAGCAGTGAAGATGGAGTCGCAGCTGTAGGAGCTTCCTCTGGGCTGTCCCGAAGAACTGCGTCAGATAGGTCAAGAGCACGGGCAGAAAGGAGAATGGGAACATCACAGGGGGATTTGTCTTGGACTTTGTTGATCTCTCTGAGGACACCACCATGTTAAGGACACCATTTCTGACTGGCTGGACTCCTACAGCCAGGGTGTCCAGTGACAGCAGGATTACTATGTGTCGGATGGTTACCACCTACCAAGAAGAATCAAGTTTCCTCCAAATCCGATCAGTTCTTATAAAGTACGGGATTGGCAGCAGGAAGTGACTGATGTCGCAGCAGTTCACAGGACACACAGTGCCTGGAGATGGTTCTCATGCCTCATTTAAATTTGTTTAGATTGTCTAATGGACAAATTTGGCTGGCCCTAGGGACATTTCTCTCTTCATTAGCTCAGATTGTAGCTGACATGGTAGTTGTGTATTCTCTCTCTCTTTCTCTCTCTCTCTCTCTCTCTCTCTCTCACACACACACACACACATACACACACACAAACACACTCACACATAGCCAAGTACCATCCTTTTCATCCCATGTCAAAGTGGATTTTTAAGAACTAGTGGGTACACCCCTCAATAACCTTTTCAGGGCCACCAGATTCTCCACACTTTCCTGGTATTCTTATTTTTTTTTGTATTTACTTACATACTTATTTTAAAGTTTAGTTTCTATTTTATTTTCCCCGGATGGTTTTTCTTCTTTCCTTATGAAACCAACTTTTTATACAGGCTTTGGTGGTGGTGAGCCCGCAACACAAGCAGGTCTAAGTCATGTGGAGGTTTGGGGCTTCCCAGGCTTCTTGGATCAATCCTTGATCTCCTTGCTATGAATGGCAATGCACACAGAGTAATGGAGCTTGTAAAAGATAAAAACACTGAATGCACTTTCTTCAGGAATGTCCCGAGGGCAGAGGCTTCTACTGGATTCAGAATCAAGAACATCTCAATAGCTTATTCTTAGGCACACTCACGGTACAGTTTGTGTGGAGAACCGGCAGCAGGTGGCCATGATCTTTTTGGCACAACTGTTAGTTCTTTTTTTAGCCTTCTTGGAACGAAGACAGGAAAGAGGATCATATTTATTGATGTGTGTGTGTGTGTATGTGCGCGTACACGCATGCACAGACACATGTGTGTCACAGCATGCACATTGAGGCCAGGAAACAATCTGTGGAACTCAGTTCTCTGCTTCCACCAGGTAGGTCCCAGGGCTTGTACTCACGTTGTTAGACTCAGTGGCTAGCACCTCCATCCACTGAGCCATCACCCTGACCTGCCCTGAACTTCTCTGTTCAATAATCTTCTTTCGTCATACAGAAACTACATCAGGGTTCCCTGCTGCTACTCAATTATTGAATTGACCCACATTGACCTCAGTGTGGTTGTGAGGGACTGGCATTTGTCAAAAGGTCATTTTCCAGTCATGCATCAGACATGTTCTTCCGTCCCAAGGTACCCTCAACACTGCCATGTGCTTGTGTTGTGTATTTTAAGCCTGCTTGTTTAAATGCACACCCAGTCCTTCTGTGGAATGTTATAGCAGAGGAGGGGCTTCTGCATAGGGACAAGAAAGGATCAGAGGGAGACCAGAAAAGATCAGCAGGGACCCCCTCTCTCTCAGCAAAGGTTTCACACTGACAGCTGCAGGTTGTCAGAATTTTCCTTTGTTGCTGTTGCTGTGGGTTTTTCTTGGTTGTTTGTTTGTTTTGTTGTTTTCCCAGAGTTCCTCTCTGTAACAGTCCTTCAGAATTTTCGAACCATACCTCACATGGCTCCTTTGTGTGTTCTATGTTTGAGACAAGATCTCTCTGTGCAGCCCAGGTTGGCCTTGAATTTGCGGTAATCTCCACCACCCCCCCAACCTCCAGGATGCTGAGATTACAAATCTGCACCACTTCTCCCAGCTTTGGATACAGACCAGTCATAACGAAATTCATGGATGAAGACATCCTGTTTTATTCCACTACTGGTTTTGCTCTAAGTGATCCTTTTTCTTGAAACTTTCCATCGCCTATCACTGCTGCCCAGTTCTCTTGTCTTTGCAGGGAACTTGGTTTCCTCTCCCACCCCCACGCCCCCTTTCCCAAAAGTGTCCTTACCTTTGAACTAGTTTGGCTCCTGGTACCCAGTGCCAAGACTCCTGACCTCATCCCTGTAGCTTTGTGCATCTTCTGTCACAGTTATCACTCCACGCTCACGACCTGTTCTCCAGCTGCTCAGTCTGCCATCTCCATCACCCGGCATCCCAGAACACTATAGACACAGCCCTCTTGAAGGTGAGAGGCAGAACCCCGTTCTGCTCAGTATCTAACCTGCTCCCTGGGAGGGGAATCTGGTACAAAGTGGAGGGCCTTGCTGCTCTTTCCGCTCCACTGAGGATGCTTCTCTAGGCTGGGGTAAGAAGTTGGAGTGGATATGGACCATACTGATGGAGAAAGGCCTGGGTTTGTTTGTTCAAATGCACATCATTCAGGGCTGGGGTGTTGGTGTTTTCCCCCATTTTTATCTTTTACCTATGCCTTGAGCTTATAAATTTCTTATCTTTGCAGGTGAGGTTTGGATGACCTCCCAGGGAGAGCTGGTGACACTATGTTACCTACTCGGTGGGAGGCGGTGGCAAACAGGAAGGAACTCAGGGACTGGTGTTACACATTATTGCTTTCTTGTACACATTAACTGCTTGGACAGAATCATGTCTTAGGGTCATTTAACCCACTGTGCCAAAAATCTCTATGAATCCTGTAGTCATCTAGATATTTCTGCTGTTCAAAAATTATTTTTTTCAAATGCTCAACTTCACCTGCAATCCTAAAACAATAAGGTAAAATATGGTAAGATGACTTTTTACTAATCAAGGTTGTTTTATTTAAATATGTATTTATATGTGTATATATTATATGTTTATATATGTATATATTCATTTAAACATACATTTAATATATATTATACTCATATATATTCATAGTGTTATAACTTACGACAAAGTAGACTGAACTGTTTCTTAGAAATACAAAATGAGGGGCTGGAGAGCCTAAGAGCACTGGTAGCTCTTCCAGAGCTCCTGAGTTCAATTCCCAGCAACCACGTAGTGGCTCACAACCACCTGTCACAAAATCTGGTGCCCTCTTCTGGCATGGAGGTGTACATGCAGGAGGAGCATTGAATGATTGTATGCTTAATTAAAACACACACACACACAGATAGGAACATTCTAGAAAGAAATTTCTAATGCCTATTAGGAATTGTGCATTGTTTTTCACACCCGTCGTGGTAAATGCGTGCATCCATCTGGTTCTGGCATGTGTGAGTCAGTCCTTGCCTAAGCGCTCCATCTCGGTTTTCTCATTTATCAAGGGGACAGGATGGTGTGGTGCGGTCTGTCTCTCCGAAGAGATTTGCATGGTGGCCGTTGAGACAGTACCGCCGCAAATACAAGCTCCTGTGGTATTCTTAGTTATGCCTTTTAATGCTGTCCTTTGAAAATGATCAGGAATGCAGATAAAGATTTATGCACAGAGCTTTTTATTGTGGCCTTAAGTAGAAAAGTGGAGACAATTGTCCACACTCTAATAAAAATGACCTTTTCTATTTGTTGACTTGAAGCTGCCATATCATGTAGTCCTTAAAAACAGTGTTGACAAAACGTCCCTAATGGCATGTGGAAATGATGGTGGGACGGAGTCGAAAGTGCGGTGTATCCACATTTCATATATAATCTCGTCTGTGTGAAAATCTACATGGGCAAGCTTGTGCAGAAAAAGCGCAAAAGAAAATAAAGTGTCAACGGTAGTAGCTTTGAACTCTGAAAAGCATTCCTAAGGTGGCTTGCTTTTTGTTTATACTTTGAAAAATTATTTTTCATACTCCATTCTATAGCTAGCTTTGCTGTCAGAGAAATAAAATCACTGAATAGATTTTGAACACTGCATAGTCTCTCTCCTGTGTAGATCACTCCTCTCAGGCTGGAGCCTTAAGCCAACTTGCAGGTGGTGCCCAGTGGGACTGGCCACTTGTAGCCTGATGTCCTGAGCCGCGTGTCTGCTCTAGGGGACAGTACCTCTCTGAGTGTAAGTAAGAACTTTCATATTGATCCTCGGGCTCTTGTTGATCTGGCTTCTGGCTTCTTGTATCATCTGTCATTCTGAGGTCTCCCAAGGAATTTTTTCCAAAAAGATTTTGATTTCAAGCTTCTGAGAAAAAAAAAAGCTGTTTTCTTAATTTTAGAAATATATTTTTCTTTTTCCCTTAGTTTAATAAAAATCAGCCAACCAACCATGATTCACATCGCGATCCCACAGCATATTTCTTTAAGTGGCATTGTGCTGGGGCCAGTATATGTATGGCGGGAGTGTGAAGGGATTAATGCAGGAACTCCCCCAGACTGCTGTTTCGGACTGAATTTATTCATAGGATTGGGTATTCAATGTGACTCTTTGAACAACAGAATAAACATAGGCAGTGAACAAAAAGAGGAAGTCCAACTTTCCAACCGAAGTCGCTGTACCCTCCTGTGGAAGGCAGGGCTGTAATCTGACTTGGACAAATGTGACACTGTGGGCAACTCATGGTTGGCTTTTATATTTTCAGATGTCATTTATTGATCCCTCCTTTGCCTCTGGGTATCCACTCGATCACGCCATGTGATATGCCGTGGGGTTGATGGATGCCTTCTTACGGCTGCTTTAACAGGGAGCTATGGAAGGCAGCCCAGGTCCTGAGTGATTGCAGTCTGCACTCTTGAGCCCTTCCCCGCTGGCTTCTGGGATCTGAGTGCGTACATCCCGCCCGCCACGTTGGCTTTGAGGTTTCCACAGACGTGGTTGGGAGGGCAGAATCCATGGAAGGGTGTGTCATTTCTTACTCTCTTTGCTGTGATCGGACGCCCCGAAGAAGCAACCTGAGGAAGGACATGTTTGCTTTGGCTTTTAGCTTTTGAGAACACCCGGAACAGAGAAAGGCATGGTAGGGAAAGCTCTGTGGAGGAGATATGACGGCAGCGCTGTGAGGTACGAAGACAAGGAAAGATGAATGCTGGCATTCAGCCAGCTTTCCCCATTTGATTCTGCTTCTGACCCCAGCCTACGAGCATGGTGCCGCTCACATTCAAGATGAGTCTTCCCTCTGCATTTATAGCTTTCTTTCTGCATTTAAACCACCCCAGACCAGTGGCCATGACCCCTTTGGGAGGGGCCAAATAGGAAAATGCAAATGCCTACATTATGATTCTTAACATCAGCCAAATTACAGTTACGAAGTAGCAGCGAAGATAATTTTTTGGTAGGAGTCATCACAGCTTGAGGAACTGTGTTAGAGGGTCACAGCATTAGGAAGGCTGAGAACCCTTGCCCTAGACAGTCCCGGAGGTGTGGCTCTAAGTCTCCAGATGATGACCAAGGCTAACCGTCATGGGGACTGCGATGAAGTCTTGTATGTCTGTCTACTGGAGCCATAGAAAGAGGACCCAACCAATGCCAGGATGGGATAAACTAGGCTAAGAGGGGAGAAAGTGTGGCTAGGAGAAAGGCTGGTCCGAGCATCACATGTGACTTCAGATAGGATAAGGAGGAATCCAGTCAATTTCATCATTTAGAGTCCACCAGAGACCTTTTCACGGCACATAGTTGTGGAGGCTGAAACAGGACACACCGAGGTAGGTGTTCAGAAGGGAAGGAAGCCGGGTGATGAGAAGGAAGTGAATAGAGAGAGGGTTTTATTTGTCCGACAGTTTTAGGGGATTTTCTGCATTATGGTGGGGAAAGTTGTATTAGGTGGTAGGAGAGCATAGTGGTTTGCTCCTGCCTGGCAACCAAGACATGGATAAAATTAACCCAGAAGCCAGGCTGAACTGTAACCTCAGGGCCTACACCTCCCAAACCCAGCAAACCACCTCTTCCAGCCATGTCCTCCTTCCTGAAGGTCCCACAACCTGGGGAAACAGCATCACTGAGTGTCCAAATATTGTAAAATGAGAGGCCTTACACAACCAAGGTGGTCCGTCACAGGTGGTTAGGGAAAGACAGCAAGCCAAGGCATTTATAGAGAAATCCTTTGGGGGCTGGAGGTTGTGGGCAGCATGTTCAGGGGTTAGGTTGAGGATAGAGTGAAGAGGTGGGAGGTGCATTGTGATCAGAATCCAGAATGTCAGGAAGACTCCAGTGAGGTGGGTAGTTGTAACATGAAGGGCCGGCTTGTTGGGGTTTCTGTCCCGCCCAGTACCCCACA
>LOEQ01003080.1:151347-165183 GCA_001685075.1 Bramus lutescens | reverse complement strand
AATGGGCTTCCTCCTTTCCAGCATTCTCCTGTTCTATTTCCTGTCTGGTTGACCTGCCTATACTTCCTGCCTGGCCAATCTGTGTTTTATTAAAATACATGATTGACAGAATACAGACAATTCTCCCGCACCAGGTAGTGAGATAGAAACGAGGAAGGTTAGAAGTTCTTGACTAGAAGGCACAAACAGAGGGCGCAGAGTGTGATGCAAATGGACCATGTGAAGCTGACCAGACCGCTTGGTGGGCGTGGCCTCTTGGGAGGAGTAGAGGAGGTCTGGGGAGGGCTGCTGAGAGAGCAGAAAGGACGGCTCACAGCCCAGCAGCAGCTGAATAATGTACTGGATTCACATTTCATTCTTCATGCAGCTTGCAGAGCTCCCCAGGATGAGACAAATCAATAAATACCGACTTACCCTCCCCTCAGACTGCTCCAGAGACCTGCTTACTTTGTCCTCAGAATGTCACCATGATGATTATTGTCCTTCTTATCTCTGGCTGAGGAAGCTTCAGTCAGCTGCAGCTGTTCTGTAGCCCAACCAAACATCTGCAAATCTTGTCCACGTGTGCCCAACCCCAGAGTGCTCTGCCCACACTTACTGAAGGAGGATGAGCTCATGGCACTCCAGCTACTGGGCCCCTTACGAGGCAGTGAGTGTTTCCTGGGCTTCCATCCTCATAGGACAGACACTGCCTTCACTCACTCGTATTTTCTGAAGCACTTCAGCTTCTTAAGGCACATCTCCAAGGCTGTGCTTCTAGCCTCTGAGGGCAGCACAGAGTAGGAACAAAGTGCTTGGCATCGTGCAGGTCATACATAGCCACGGGGGGCGGGGAACAGCCTCCTCCTCATATTTCCATTAGTGCGGTCGCCATTTCCTTGGTGATGTTCTGAAAGACCGTAGTAAGAATTCATTTGGCTCGTAGGGTACCACATATTGTTCTAATGCTGGCCAAAGGCTGCCTGCTATTTGAAACTCATGCTCAGAAAAGGTCAGGGTCCTCGGTTTTGTGTGATGGAAGAGTGGACATTTTTGGAGAGGACCCTTTGACTTCTAGGGCAGCAGTAGAGGGTCTCTAGGGCAATGGTCTCACGCTGATTGGAGTGCCGTCGTGGGAATGAGATGTGCTTCCTGTACTAAGAATATCTATAGATGATTAACAATTGACTCAACAGTTAACATTTCCCCCAAAGCGCAGGAGTCAGATCTCCTTTAACAGGGAACACGGATACCATCTGTGTTGTTGACGTGGGCTTTTTAAAGAGCGAATGTGGCCCAGATCACTGTTATGACCTGTAATGCCAAGAGATGAAACAAGACACCTGAGCCCTGGTAGGGTAGGAACAGGTGTAGACACGTGCTCAGAGTCCCCCGGGAGAAACATGGGAAGGGCCCTCAGCTCTTCTCATTTGGGTAGTGATTGGAATCCCTGGGTGTATTCTGCCATAGCGATGGAGGATTATGAATAGGACTTTGAGGGTAATTACCACTTGAAGGCAGAGCCGAGGACGTGCTCACCCACAGTGGCCGCTGAACCCAATTGAGCTCTGTATTAAAGGATGACTATTATATGAGTGAGAACAAGAGAGTGCAAGCTGCACCAGATAATTTGTTTTGTGGCTTTAATCACTGCTGGTATGACAGAGCTGCTGAGAACCATCTATTAGGTCAGGAAAATGATTTTCCCACTCACGGCCCTTTGTTATAATCCTATCCTCACTTAAAGACTAAAGTGTTCAAGCAACTCAATCCAATTATCTACTAACTCCGCTCTCACCATGCCAAAGGCTGAACACCGCGCTGGCTCTAGAGGCCACGTGAAGGACTCCTGTGGCAGGCTCGGAGCCTGTGCTGAGACAGGATTCATAGCCTTGAGGGTTCTTGCTCCTGGGGTGGGGCGAGAAGTTACAAGTAGTGATCAAGCTGTTTCTACTGGACTGATGGTTCTCTCTACCTCGTCAAGTATCTGTCACACAAAGCCCTACTACTTTAAGGTCGTTCAATTGGAAAGAAATGAAAACTCAATTGCTCTGCTAGGCCTAGCATTTGCTAAAAACCATTTACTACAAACTTCAAGCCCGTGATTTGTGCAAGTGCTCAGCTTCTGCCTTCCTAAGGTGCGGCCTGGGGCGCCTCTCTAGATGGGGAGCTGCAGCTGTGGTAGGTAATTGAAGCCCCTCTGCCCTGTGGCACAATGATTAGATCTTGGCGCTTGAGCCTCAGTGCATGCTTCCCTCCTCTCCCTCCTCAGCCTGCCACTCTCTGTGCCAGCACTGTGTGGCCAACCTCCACGACATCGGTAGTGTCTGCCTGAAGTGCCAGCATGCCCGGCACCTGCTGCTCGGGGATCACTGTGTGGCTGACTGCCCCCCTGGACACTATGCAGAGAGGGGCGCTTGTAAAAGTGAGTAAGTGCTGGACCAGGGTGGGGGTAGGGCAGTGATGCAGGGCTACAGGCAGGGGCAGGGCGGTGATGCAGAAGTGCTTTTGACATCAGAGAAGGCTTTGGTGTCTCAAAGAGAAAGGAAGCTGGAAGCATTGTGCAGGGCTGCAGCCTCCCCAGCCAGCGAGTGTCCCATCTGAAGTCTCAGGTCTCCACTTGTCGCTTTGGGGGTGCCTTTGTTGCCTTCCTACTGCTGCCCACACAAAACGCTGCTGCCTACATTTAGGCCGCATCGTCTCCACCTCAGTTAACTTCAGCTGGAAGCTCTGCCGCAAACATATGTGGAGCTTTGTCTCCTCATGAGTCTAGATCATGGCAGGTTGACCACACAAGGAGAGCATCCGGGTTCATAGTTTTTAGTTGTGTCTCTTTTCCCTCCGTAGGATGCCATTCTTCCTGCAGAAGCTGTCAGAACGGAGGACCCTTCTCCTGCTCCTCCTGTGATGCCGGTCTGGTTCTGACCCACATTGGTACCTGCAGCGTCACCTGCTTCCCTGGGTATCACCTGGATGATAACCAAGCTTGCCAGCGTAAGTGTGCTGAGCTGTCTCCCCACTGCCCTGCTGGGCCTTTGGAAGGAATGTGAAGTTCTTGCTTCCACCTTTTCCTCCTGTAGCCTTTGTTTTATCTAAGAAAGGAAGCTACTCTGTAAAGGCAATATGGATATTGTTAGCAGACTGTGGCTTAGCTATCAGCGCAGTGGAAGGCGCTCGCCTTTCTAAGTGGTAGCTGTGTGACCTTGGGTGAGTCATTGAACGTCTTGTTTTGGTTACCTCATACAACACAAAAGTGTTAGTCGATATCATCTTTATGGCTATCTGAACAATCCAGCCCTTTGATTCTGAGCAGAGAAAGGAGCCTATACTGGTACACGGTCAGTGGGCTAGGCGCATCTCTGGATTATCCTCTATCTTTATCTACTGATACTGGCAACGTGCAAGGTATGACATGTAAAATGTTTCCATTTCCTCCCACAATGCTAGCTATTCTTTTTTTATACAATAGTTACATGTGTAGATGTCATCTCAAACAAGTAGGGTGTGATTAATTACATTGAATCAGACGTAAAACATTTGGCTGTATTAGAGAACTGATCTGGAACACAATTAGAGCATTCTTCACAGATGAAGGAACAGATGAAGGCTGAGGCTCCTCACGTTATTCCGTCCCTCAAGAACCTGTCATACTGCGGCTAGCAAGGTAGTTCGGCAGTGTCAAGCACCTGCTGTGTTGCTGAGGACCTGAGTTAGGTTGCCAGCATACAACTGTCTGTCACATCACATACAGATAAGATGTCCCCTTTTGGCCTCCATGGGCACTGCACACATGTAGTACTCATACATACATGCAAGAAAGCACTCATAAATACAAGTAAATAAATCCTTAAACATTTGTTATATCTTTGAAAATCACCATGAACAAATCCAGTGGTGATATTTCAATTTTATGATGTAGGAATTCTCATGTTGAAGGCATTATAGATTAGTGGCTTTGGGGAGTCTCTAGAATTGGGAGAGTTCTAGAAGTCTAAGTGCTAATGCCACTTACCAACATTCTGCCCTTAAGGAAACCCTTTGACCTTGGGTCTTTCTCTAAAGGGGGAATGTCTTGGTTACATTCTTGTTACTGTGGTAAAAATACCCTGATGAAAGCAACGTAAGGGAGCAAGGGTTTATTTAGGCCTATCGTTCCGGAGGGATACAGTGCACTGTGAGAGAGAAGATCTGTAGCCGGCAGCCAAGTCATGGTGACAGGAACAGGAGGCTGATTGGAGGCCTTGCATCCACAAACAAAAAAGGAAGCAGAGAAAGAACTGGAAGCGGGGCTAGGCTGTGAGGCCTCAAGGGTCACCCTCGGTGATCCACTTATTCCAGTGAGATTCTGCTTCCTGAAGGTTCTGCCACCTTCCCAAACAACACCAACTGGGTACCAAATGTCCAAACATGTAAGCCTATGGAAGTCATGTGTCAATCAAACTGCAGCGGGGAGCGAGGGACTTGTAACAATAGCTCCATCCTGAACTATAGCACTTAACACAGACCCTAGTTGAGACTATGATTTCTTCCCCCATAGATTAGCTACTGTTATCGAGCCCGTTCAATGAAAGATACTTTTGTAGCTACAGACAGGAAGAATGGTGATGGCCCTAGTTCACTGAATTACATATAAGCGTTTGTATTTGTAGGGTGCTATATAAAACCCAGAATTTTGCATCATCTTTAGAAAAGACAGGAACTTCTTTTGTACCAACGGGAAGATTTCCTCACATTGTAATGAAGACTTGGCTGTCTGCCAGCACTTGGCACATTCTATACCGCAGCAGTGGCAGGAATGAAATACTTGCATTTCTATTCAAGAGAGTGTTTGTTGGCAGAGAAATAGTGACTTAGATTCACAGCCTCAGAATCACAGAAATAGGGACTCAAAGAAATAAGTGGAATCCCTTGGATAAAATACAGGGAAGAAAAGCACATCGCATTGCAATACTTCCTGGGGACAGCCTTTCCCTTGTCCAGGTGGCCCCTGCACAGTCTGCTGTGCTCCTGTGGATATGGGGGTCTCTTAGAGCATTTCCTTTGAATTCAGATTCTCGAGACTCGCTCTCATCTGTAAGTTTCGTGTTTTTCCTGTAATGGACTAAAATAAGCCCCTGAATTGGGCTGAGTTTCTGTTGTGTGGAGCACACAGGAAAGCATCGGCAATACCCCTTTGTAGGGCTCATCATTACAGGCAATTATACCATGCCAATTTTAGAAACTGGGTGGTAAAGGGGCTTTGAGGAATTGTAACCAGCATTATATGAAGCAGCAGTAACTGTGTTGCTGAAGAAAGTCAGGACTGTGGAACTCACAAGAGTCTGTTTTCAGAGCTATTTAAGAAGTGCACTCTATTATCCCTAGACTTTCAGAGTAACCAGATGAGGTAGGAGGGCTGGAGAGTTGGCTCAGCAGTTAAGAACATTGACTGCTCTTTCAGAGGACCCGAGTTTAATTCCCAGCAACCACATGGAGGCTCACAACCATCTGTGATGAGATCTGGTGCCCTCTTGAGGAAGAGACCTGTTCAGTCGTCCTCATCAACTCTTAGACCATGAAACTTGATATGGACAAGTTCAACAGAATCGCCATATGCGAGCTACCCATGCGTCCTGCAGCATTGCCAGGGCTTTAATTTCAATTCATTCAGATGAGGTAGGAACTCTGACTGTGCTTTGGAGTTTGGGAAGAGATCCAGAGTGCCTGAGCCAGCCTTGAACTCAGAGCAGGGATAAAAAAGGAAAAAAGTCATCTTCCCTGTTGGGAGGACTGGTTGACCTGTTTTTTTCTGACTGGCTATAGAATTTCTCTATGGAATAATAAAGAACAAGCCCCCTCCGTCGTTCCCATATCTGCCTTCCAGAGTTTGTGATGAACTCAATTCTCTCCTGGACTTTGTTCGGGCAGAGCTGGAGCCAGTGGAGTGTTAAAGCAGAGGCGATGGGCATTTTTCAGACCTGAGTTGGGTTGCATGTTAAGAGAGACTGTGAGCTCCATGTACCGTGAAGTCCCTCACTCACTGATGAAGGACACTGGTAATATATCTCTGTTAGCATTCTCTGGGAACTGCCTCAGTTTCTCTTAGTGAGGTCCCGCTGACGTGACTGCATTAGAATGCACCTTCATGTAGGCTGTATGTTATGTCTGATGTAGAGAGCACCAGCCGCAGGTGTGTGTTGATGTGCCTGTGGAAGCCAGAGATCAATGCTGGAGGTCTTCCTCAGGCATTTTCCATCTTGTTTATTGAGATAGAATTTCTCATTGACCCTGGAGCCTGTGAGCTCTGGGATCCTCCTGCCTGTGCCTCCCGGCACTGGGGTTACAGGTGGACCCTGCCCAAGCCTAGATTTCACATCCAGGTTTGGGGTCTCCTCCTTGGGCAGCTGCACTTTACTCCTGAGCCATCTTTCCAGTCCCTGTCCCACTTCACTGTGGCCTTCTTCAGCTTATCTTGGCCATCTTTCTGAAGTGCTTTGCTGAAATCAAAATCTGTTCATGGAAATCCAAGCCGTAAAAAAAATGTAGTCCATATAAACTTAAAACCGACAAAATATTCTAATTATTCTAAAATATCTATTTGAGAATCCAATCTAGAATTTTCTTAGCGCCCCAAATTACAAATCTTCATATTCAAATGAATAATTTATGACAGTAGCTCTCCCTGTAGGTGAAATAGGAGTATTTGGTTCCTTTTATTTTGTGGGAAAGTAATTTCCCCGAATTGTGTTGCATTCTTTGTTATGGTATAGACCTAAAGCTTACACTCTATACTTGCTACTCTTTCCCTCTAAAATGTGCTTTGAGTAAATTTCAGAATCAAGCAGAGGTGTTAGTGTGTGTGTGTGTGTGTGTGTGTGTGTGTGCGTGCGTGGATATTAAATTAAAATACTTGGCTTCTTCCATTTATATAGCAAGTATTTATTCCATATGTCTCATATGGTAGAGAACCTGCTTGATAATAAGTAATATTTAAAGGAATAAAGCAAAGCTAGTCTTCGTTTTCGTGAATCTGATAGCTTAAATGACACACACAGATGTCAAAGAAACAATCTCCTGAATAAACACTATTACATACACTAGGAAAGAAATGCTGAGGCTGTTAGAAAACTGTGCATCTGGAAAGTGCTCTAGAATGAGGATTCCAGAAAAGCTTTCTGGAAGGCAAGACACCAGGATGGATCAGAGTTAAAGACAAGACAGTTGGTAGTCATATAAAGGAGATGGAAAGAAGGTAGATTTGTAGAAATGCTGACCAGAAACTTTTTAGGATTTAAGAAAAAATCAGGAAAATATGAATGAAAGAAAGCATCACTACCAGCAGAGTGGATTGCAAGGGGTCAGACTAGATATGGGAAAAGCAGGGAGACTGTATTAGAGTTCTCCAGCAGGGAGACTGTATGAGAGTGTTCCAGCAGGGAGGACTGTGTGAGAGTGCTCCAGCAGGGAGGACTATGTGAGAGTGCTCCAGCAGGGAGGACTGTGTGAGAGTGCTCCAGCAGGGAGGACTGTGTGAGCATACTCCAGAAGGGAGGACCATATGAAAGTGCTCCAGCAGGGAAGACTCTATGACTCCAGCAGGGAGAAGTGTATGACAGTACTGCAGCAGGGAGGACTGTATGAGAGTACTCCAGAAAGGAGGACTGTATGAGAGTGCTCCCATAGGGATGATGGTATGAGAGTGCTTCAACATGGAGGGCCATATGAGAGTGCTCCAGCAGGAAGGACTATATGAGAGTGCTCCAGCAGGAAGGACTGTATGAGAGTACTCCAACATGGAGGGCTGTATAAGAGTGCTCCAGCAGGGAGAACTATGTGAGAGTGCTTCAGCAGGGAGGACTGTGTGAGAGTGCTCCAGCAGGGAGGACTGTATGTGAATGCTCTAACAGGAATGAGAGTCCTCCAGCAGGGAGAACTGTATGAGAGTGCTCCAACATGGAGGGCTGTATGAGAGTGCTCCAGCAGGGAGAACTGTATGAGAGTGCTCCAACAGGGAGGACTGTATGTGAATGCTCTAACAGGAATGAGAGTCCTCCAGCAGGGAGAACTGTATGAGAGTGCTCCAACATGGAGGGCTGTATGAGAGTGCTCCAACAGGGAGAACTGTATGAGAGTGCTCCAACATGGAGGGCTGTATGAGAGTGCTCCNCAGGGAGGACTGTATGTGAATGCTCTAACAGGAATGAGAGTCCTCCAGCAGGGAGAACTGTATGAGAGTGCTCCAACATGGAGGGCTGTATGAGAGTGCTCCAACAGGGAGAACTGTATGAGAGTGCTCCAACATGGAGGGCTGTATGAGAGTGCTCCAGTAGAGAGGACTGTATGAGAGTGCTCCAACAGGGAGGACTGTATGAGAGTGCTCCAACAGGGAGGATTGTGTAAGTGTTCCAACAGGAATAATGGTTTGAGAGTGCTCCAGCAGGAATGATGGTATGAGAGTGCTCCAACAGGGAGGACTATATGAGAGTGCTCTGGCAGGAGAGACAGTAACCTCAATTCATCTGCACTTGTGAACATGAGAAAAGCATAAAGTTTCTAATTTTTGTTGGAGCGTTTGAACACCTAGGATTCGGTGAGTATTTAGGTGTGAATGAACAAAGGACAGAATCAGGATAGGCACTATGGTTTCCATCATGGATAGCTGAGTAGAAGGAGCAATGGTGGTTGTTAAACCGGAGAGATGAAAATGGACCAGTTCGGGGCATCCTCCAATGCATCAATTATGTGCCAGGCTGCTGAGAGTTATAACTGGGTAAGCCAATAAACCAGGTCATGTGTAAGTCCAATGTCTTAAAATACAGGATATCACAATATGCACAATAAAGTTGTCACCTAAAAATAATGTGTGTCTATAACACAAATGATGGGAGGGGGGTTGATTTCCTAAGTAATGTTCAAATAAAGTCATTGGACTTAGAGTCAGTATGAATCCTGTTGCTAAATCACAGAGCAATTTGGATACGGGATTCTTGTCCTTGGATTTATACTCATCTCTAGGAAAATGTATTACCTTCTATTGGAAAATAAAGCTAATATTTTCTGTTTCTGTTGCTCACAAAGGAAGGTTGTGGGCCATAATTAAAGGGCAGGCTGGAGAGGGGCTTCGCTCTACAGAAGCATCTGTCTAGCCTTGCCCAGGGCCTCCATACCTGTGGTTGTAATCATCTGGTCATTTCCCTTTCCTGTCCACTCAGCATGCAACACACATTGCAGAAGCTGTGATTCACAGGGCAGCTGCACCTCCTGCCGAGATCCAAGCAAGGTCCTGCTCTTTGGGGAATGCCAGTATGAGAGCTGCGCCCCCCAGTACTACCTCGACATCTCCACCAAGACTTGCAGAGGTAAAGGTTTTCCTGAGCTGTGTGGGGATTCTTTTGTTCTGGGATATTCCTTTACTTGAGACACCCACTCCTCATCTTAGGCAAACACTTACATCAGGTGTTTTTTCACTTTCTGTGAGGATAACAACAATGACAATGCATTCATCCATTAGGCAAATTGTTTGAGTTCCTTCAAATTGCCCATGCTTAAGTGGGTGAGAACACCAAGTATCTTCTCCTTGTTCACCAGTAGCTGGAATTCTTGTGGCAGAGTTAAGCCTGGGAAAAGCAGGGTTTGTTTGTTTTCCTTGTCTCTTCTTAGGGTAGCTTCTCTCGGTGTTTCCTTCTAACCCTGTGGTTCTGCGGAGAAGGTCCAGCTCTGAAACAGAGGTCAAATGCCTGGCAAGTAGTAAACTCAGGAAGCTCTCAGCCTCTGTACACTTTCCAGTCTAAGAAATTGGACTTAGGTGGTCTTCCGTGTTCACAACCGCAGGAGCTTTTCTGGTCTTTTCCTTCTAACCAGGGCCTGCCAGTTTGTGGTGAACAACAAGATTCTTTCAGATCCTTCCATGTTGCAAATGATTTCATAACTGTGCTGGTTTTCAAGTCTCTGTTTTTAGTCATTTTCCCTCAGGACTGATTCAACCAAATAAATGAAGGAGATTAATTTTATAAACCTTCAGAGCACATGTGCCATCTTGCACATGTACCTGCTACCTAAGGACTTAGAAGTACAGTGTGAAGGAATAGAGAAATGAGTTCTTGCAGCTTTGTAGCTGGGTAGGAAAAAGGGGTGAGACAGCTTTGAGTGGAAACATGTTCTCCAAGAAAACCAGTTCCTCCACAAACCCCTGTTGAGCTGTTAACATGTACTGGGCATTGTACTTGTTTAGTTATTGTGATTGAAGCCAGGAAGCCCCATCCTAAGAGCAAGCTGAATCATCAAATTCCATTCTCAGGCCTCTATTCTAATTGTTTACATCTGTTGCTTCATTTTGTCTCTCCTGTGGCCTTAGTAAATAAGCATAAACTAGTGTATGTTTAATTCAGGTGCCAAAGGATTAAGGAAGGTAGTCAGGAAAATGCAGAGGAAACTCAACCAAATGATGGTTTAATAAACTTGCCCTACTTCAAAACTCACGTACTTCCCCAGACTGTTCCCTCCTATCACCCAGGTAGGAAAGACCAGCTAGAACATTGCCTCTCGAACATGAGCTTTGTTATTGCACCAATGTTTGCCGGGACATCAATCATACCAGCCACAAATACGATCGTGATTCTAACAAGATCACCCAGAAGAGCAGCAAGATGCTTCTCTCTGCCCCAGCCCCCAAGGCTCCCAACTCAGTAGGTCTGAGGCTGAGCCTGATGAATATTTCTGACAGTCTCCCTGGACCACTGAGGTTCACATCCAAGGCTGGCCTTACTGTGGTACAAGCTTTTGGATGCCGGGGTCCACGTGTCTCACTCTTACGTTCTCCAGATGCAGTGAACTGTTGCTTGTTGAACAGAGGAACCTTCAAACAACTTGCTTCTGCCCTAAATGAGGTGTTCCATTATCCAGTAATCCCCTTCTCTCTGGAGCGTTCTAGATACATTGTTTATTCTTTCTGCCATGCTGTCCCCATCAGGTTTTAAATAGGAAGGGTCATGAATCTGGTGTCAATGGTGGTGACAGCGTTCTCAGTTATGTCTCTGATATCTCTCTAGCTCGTGAGCCCTGAGTATTTAGAGGTCAGGATTCGGTCTGTGTGTGTGTGGGGGGGCACTCCCTAGGGTAGGTTTGACATGAAGAACTGGGGCGGCATGAGGCTGAGGTACTCAGGTGCCCCTGGAACGAGGCCAAGACGATCTGACTCTTCAGCAGCAGCCCCACTGACAAGGAGCTCTGCACGGGCATGGACCGCTCCTTGTACATGCCCATGTTTGACATAATTAGGAAACGACGCATTTAAACACCTACAAGCCAGGACTTCGTTACAGCTCGCTTATCTGACATCTCTGGTGTTGTCCTCGATTTCCCTTTCCCAGCCACAGACTGTGGTCTTCTAAGTGGGCTGCTGGGAGTAGCGAAAAGGATGCTGATCTAATGTAGAATTTCTTTCCAGAGTGTGACTGGAGTTGCAATGCTTGCAGTGGGCCTCTTCGGACAGACTGCCTGCAATGCATGGATGGCTATGTTCTCCAGGATGGTGTGTGCGTGGGGCAGTGCTCACCAGGGCACTACCGGGACTCAGGCTTCTGTAAGCGTAAGTATCTGTCTATGAACTCTGCAGCGCCTGTGGCAAATTTCCGTTTGGCTTTTCTGCTGGACCTGGTTTCCTTCCCCAGGGATATCTTTGTTGTCAGCGATGAGTCCCTTCTCCTTCACCCACACCCTAGCAGACATATGCTAAAATCTGATGTCAGTGTCCAGCCATGGAGTTATATGCCCATACAAACATATGCATGTCAACTATTAATTTTGATTTCCTTAAACATTTAACAATCCTCTTCTTTAGATAGAACGCTTTGTATCCCTAGGAATTTGAACCAATGGAAAGACTAATAAATAATTATAATAAAAATAAATATTTGCCAATCATTTTAGTGTTCGTCTAGCATTTTCCACTGTGTGATCCAAACTTCCTGGGAAGAGTTGGGGACAATAGTTTCACTTCTGTTACATAGGAAGAACATGGGGTTTTGTAGAGGTAGAGCAGCTAGCCCCAAGTCCACGTCTGATAGCAGCAGCAGTCTCAACCAGGCCCAGGGTCCCTAGTTCCTCCTGGAGTGCTTAGCCTGGTGTACGGGTCCTGTTGCTACCTGACCCTTCCCATAAGTGCCCAGAGCCCACTTAGAAACTACATGGATTCCCATTGACTTAACTTCTACCTTTCAGGGTGCAACAGCCACTGTCTCCAGTGCCAGGGTCCCCATGAGTGCACACGCTGTGAAGAGCCATTTCTCCTCTTCCAAGCCCGGTGCGTCCAAGAATGTGAGAACGGATACTTTGCAGATCATGCGAAACACAAATGCACAGGTACCTTGAGTCTTTGCTGCGTGCTTTGGGAAGAACTCAGGGCAGCCAGTGTGTCACATGCACTCACTCTCTCCAGTAACCAGGAGCTTCTCACACAGGTGCAGAATAGCAGTCAGGGAGCTTGGTCGAAGTAGTTGATAGCTTCCCATGTATGTCTGCCAGGTGCTGGTTAAACAGGATAATACAGGAGTACAGGCCAATAATTCTCTCACAAGAATCAATACTGTTCCTGAAGGTCTTTGTGGAAATGAAGCCAACATTTTATGGAACGCAAAGCTTTATATTGAATGGCTATGTGGTATCCATTAAGAGTGGATTAGCCATATTGATATGGGCATAGAATTTTCAGCATGTAGAGTAAATCATTCATGACCTCAATATTGATACTATAGCCTTGAAGAATAGGATTTGGATGATAATTTAGTAAGAAATACTAGAGCTTTTTATTAGTAAACTGAAGCTAAACCCAAAGTCTTAACCTCCTTGTGCATGGGACCATCCAAGAAAAAAAATTCCCGTTAGCATTCATTTCTATTGAAACCTATTGCCCAGTGCACCCACAAGAAAGAATACTTGGCATTTAATAATAATGTCCTTAGGAAGCACAGATAACTCGAGTCTTTGCTGAATGCTTTGTAGAGAACTCATTGAGTTTTATGTTTCTCCGTGTTTTCTTCATCTGTAATATCTCATTTAATGTTCCCAATCACTTGGTGAAATGTGATAGACTGAAAGAATCCTGTTTTACAAGCATGAAAACAAAAGTCTTTGAAGTGTTAAGGCAGCATATTAAGCCCTAGATTTCTGATTCCAGTCCAGAATTCTTTACACGGTCCTACATAGCTTCACCATTATAAATCCCAACTAAGGAGACAGGACAATTAGGCATGAAGCTCTCTGTCTTCTCAAAGGTTATTAACTTGATCCAAAGCAGAAGTCCTATAGGTCTTTCGAGAGCTAGCTCTCTAGATGTGGTTAATACTACTGTCACTATTCCCGCTCTCAGGTGACAGAGCCATGGTGTAGTGGAACAGTTGAGCCCTCCCGGTATGCCTGACATTGTAAAATCAGATTGTAATGCTTGTAATCCTCCCAACTACTGTCTATATTAGGTTCCATTTCTACCCTCATTGTTAAGACAAGAACCTTGCCGCCCAGGTTGTAAAAGACACTTGTCCAGGGTCACAGCTGGTAAGAGGCAGGGGAGAAATTATTCCCCCAGAGGAGCTGATGCTCAAAGTCTCTCTAAACACCACCTCTTACAAGTCAGTAAGCCTTTTAGAACATCCGTCCGTATGCGGTGTTCTTTAGATGACATTGCATAAATTGAGTTGTAGACCTCGCGATTCTGTTTCCTCTGGAGGGGAGATCAGCTCCCTCTGAATATCAGCAGGGAAACTGCTTTCTCTTTTGTCGCAATGAGGGGGGCATTTATTTGTTGCACTCCCTTTATTTCCCTGTGTGGTCCGACCTGGGCGCGTGGCTTGGCTGTGCCTTACTTGTGTCTTCTCTTTGGCA
>LOEQ01003080.1:128034-143867 GCA_001685075.1 Bramus lutescens | reverse complement strand
CAAGGTCCTCCCCCCTAAGATTCCTTTCCATTCTTCAGTTTAACCATTTTCTAACCTTTTTAACCACCACCAACCAATCTAGTCCAACAAGTAGTTTTTCTAGTGTGTATGTGTGTGTGTGTTGTGTTCATCTTTAGAAAATATGAAGCAAAACTGTGGTTTTTTTTTTAAAGACAAAGTTTTTCTGTGTGGTCCTGGGTGTTCTGGAACTAGCTGTCTGTCATTGAATTCAGAGATCAAGCTGCCTCATTAATATTAGTGGGATTAAAGGCATTCTTCAACATACCCAGCTTCAGTTGTATTATTTTTATGTTACAATGAGATCTTAGGAAACAGAGTAATTTCAGAAGTGTGTTATTTTGTGTGCATGTGGGGGGAGGGGTTGTGAGTATGAATGATTTCAGAGACATATGTGCCACAACACACATGTGGAGGTCACAAGATGACTTTCAGGGTCAATTGTCTTCTGTCATGAGATTTGAGGAGCTGAGGTCATCAGGCTTGCATAGCAAATGCTTTCACCCACTGGGCCACCCAGCAAGACCCACGAGGAAGATTTTTAACCATTTTTATCTTTGGTACTTTCTATTTACAGTGCAGATGTTGTGTTACTGTAGCCATTTGATTTAAATCGTTGTAGGACTACATCTTGAAGATATTTTAATCCTTTTCTTTCCAAAAACTAATGTCATGATCATGTCCTCTCCTTTCTCCCTTTGGGCCTCCTTAGGAAAGGCTACTTTTCCTTGAAAATTAGTGACCGGCAGTTCTTCTCTGAGCCACAGCTGATCAACATACACGCCTTTTCAACTCAGGTAATAAAAATGCCCAGCAATGCACAAGGTGACGTGCCCACCGGTCTTCAAGAACAGCTCCAGAGTTCCTGAACCTTTAACAAAAAGGTTGAGCTGAGATGATGTTCACATAGTTTTATCGTGAAATGACATTTGGTTTTACTTTTAGTTCTTTGGATGATAGCACTGATAGTAATAATTTCTTCTCATGCATCTCTGCCCTGCGTAAATTTCATGTGGTTCTGAGTGAAATTGCAAGCCAACCCTGTGAGGTAGCATCAGTTTACAGATGCGAAAACTAAGGGACTGGAAATCCGTTACATTTTCCGGAGTGACCTAGTCAGTAAAAGTCAAGTTTGTGTCTGGAGAGTTGGCCTCACAGTCTGTGTTCTAGACGGTGGCCTGTTGGCCCCGTGATGAACTGAACTTGAAGCTGGACCTGCAGAATAACTTAAAACTGCCCCAATTGTTAATGTTTTCCTTGTTCTTAGGTCGTTTATTTTCTCTCCACAGCCCCTCTCAGGAGTATAATAGTTACAGTGCTTAGAGCATCCTGTTAGGAATCTACTAAATGAAGTGTTGTTGTGCAAACAGAGACCCAAGGAAATCATTGAAGAGACAAGGAAATTCAAGAAAATGGCCCTTGACATTCATGTCTCCACACTACCTTGAGAAGTTGTATTTCCAGATTGATAATCCATATAGAGGGAGTGAATAGGTGAACTATACAAAAAGAATAAACACACACTCATGCACACAGACACAGAAACACACACACACTCATAGCTGTAGAATTCTCACTTAGATGCTGTGATTAGTCTGAAGAATACGCTAGTTTTGCATATTTATCTGTCCACTGAACAGCAAGATGGTGAGATACCATCTTCAGAAACCAGACACCAAATACCGAGACCTCATATCTTCAGTCCTGAAACTGACCATAGACTCTAACAGTGGAAGCTTAAGGCCAAAGAGACTGCCGAGTGATAGTGATACCTGCCTCAGCTCCTCTTAATGACATGGCCACATCAGAGGTGCTGTCCTAGGGGAGATTAGAAACTGGGCCTAAAGTCAGTGCATAAATCTTGCTTTAATTAAAGCTAACACATGTAACTCTGTAAACATGGGCCAGTCTTGAGGGACAATGGCTTAGATGTTCATTAGTTCTTAAACTCAGATGTCTTGATTTTGCTTTTGGTATCTAGGCTAGTGCAGTCTGGCCAATGAAAGATCTGAGGTAGATATTGACAGACAAACAGCCTTCTTTTCTGAGATGCTGGGCTTTGTTTCTCCACGGTCAAGGGACCAAATAACAATGGCATGCTTCAGTTTTATTTATTATACGATGCACTTTTATCAACTTAACTTTTGAGGATGGACTTTTAGAAGGAAGTTTAACTTCTTTTCGTTATTTTAAGTATGTATAATACTTCGTTGTCATCTTGACCCTGAGGTTTTCTCGTGTAACTTGATTTGGTATGTTATTTTTGTAGGGTTTTTTTTAAAATATCATCCTTGACCTCTCCTCTTTATTTCTCTGCACAGACTTACACACAGTGTGAGAGTTCTCTCTCACCTGGGAATACTGAGTTGCTGTGCCATATGTGACTATTATAGTGATGTATAGTTACATATAATGATGATGGACAATCGTGACTTCCAGGAGACCGGGAGTGGGGTGCTTGTGTGGTTTTAAATGCCATTTGTGTTAAAGAAGATGTGTGTTGAGGAAAATCCTAGACAGTTCTGCTTCAAACATAAAAACTAAGATAACATAAGATATCATTTGCCTTGACTTCTGGCCTGATCTCTCTCTCTCTCTCTCTCTTTCTCTCTCTCTCTCTCTCTCTCCTCCCTATCTTTCTCCTTCCCTCCCTCCATGTGTGTGTAGGGGGGAGGGTTGGGGTGGGAGTGTATTTTTCTGTGGCTCATTAACTTTTATCTTTGTGAAGGAACATAGTCTTCTAAGGTAACTGGAGCAACCAGACAATTCTTAGGAGAACATACTAACCTTTTGTGTTAGCAGAATCAACTTAATTGGGCAGGTGGTTGTCTTACCAGGCCATGGTATTGGATCTTATATGACTTTATAAGCTGAATTGGGGTGGGACTCTGCCAAGATATGGATGGAAGTGGGAAAATGTTGCTTACCGAGAAGGCCTAGCAATAGCACGGATTCAGAGAGCAGAGTTATGCCACTCTGTCAGCTTGTTTCCATGTGGCCTAGAGTGAAGTGTTCTCTCCCAAACACAAGGCCCAGAATTACATATCTATTGGGTTCAGGCATCTGATTTTGTTTCCTGACACTGAGCTGTGTTCTTGTGCTAATGCAGGGGGTGTGGTTTAATCCAAGAAGGCCAAAAAGTTAGAAACCCAGAAACAAGTAGCACATGCAGATTGCATTCTATCAATACTTTGGTTTTGAAGAGACTTGAGAAACCTCTAGAATACAGAGGCATGAAATAACTCCTGTCACTATGGCCCACCATACCTCTGACAAAGTATTTTTTTCATGGAATAAGTTGGCACTTTCATGATTTTCGTAAAGCCGTTCAGTCGGGTTAGGCACACTGCTCTCTTGTCCTGCATTAACCTACTAAATGGCTCTTCTTCCTGCTTTCCTCCAACTCCGCAGGCCCCTTGTGTGCTTAGAAATGAGGTTCTCCACATCAGCAAAGGCGAGCAGGCAGCCATCACCACCCAGCTGCTTGACATCCGGGATGATGACAACCCACAGGATGTGGTCGTGAACGTGCTTGATCCTCCGCTTCATGGCCAATTGATCCAGACGCTTCCAGCCCCTGCGGCCCCGATCTATCAGTTCCATCTGGATGAACTCTCCAGGGGTCTCCTCCTCTATGCTCACGATGGCTCAGACAGCACATCTGATGTTGTAGTCTTGCAGGCCAATGATGGACACTCCTTCCAAAATATACTGTTCCGTGTGAAGAATGTGCCCAAGGTAGGTGTCACCCCTAGGGTTAGTTTCCTTATGTCTACCTATAAAGGTTGACTCTTGGAACTATTTTGGCAATACTCATGAAGTTAGGCTATGATGAAGTACTCATTTGTTTGTTCCAGCAGTCTATTATATAGGTGCTTATTAAATATCTCATACATGAGGTCAGACTAATTTAATAGGTCCACTGTTGATCTGAGAAGATTCTCCATTGGCCTGCAGCCACAGAACTATGGTATCTCTCTCCTTTTGTCTCTTGCCTGGCCATGATCTTCAGGATCAAGGCATGTCTGTTTATGTGTGTTCTTCCATGGCCCATGTAGTAAGAAGCTCACTGTCTTAGCTATTGGGGGTAATGAAAAGGAGTAAGTTCAGACATTCTATTAGCCAAGCTGAAGGAAGGTGAAAGAATGTGAAGAAACTGTCAGAAGCCACAGGAGTTGTTGTGAGCGACAGGGAAATGCTTCCCATTCTGAGTTACCAGCATGCCACCTGCATGTGATCTTGCCATGTCCATGAGCTCCTGTGGTATTAGCTACTTCACATACACTTCATGTTGTTCATTTAGTCACCTTACTTTTATGATGTTCTCATTCTAACAATAATACTTGGAAAACCATGGGCTTCATGCAGAATTGTACCCTCACTGAATTGTTAAATAAATACATAGCCATTCTGTATAGTTTTGTCCATGTCCTTCACAGGATATTCTTGGACACTGCAGATGGGACATTTGTCACACCTCAGGAGATGCCGAGCTAGCCTATTCAGGAGCAAGCACTCCTGCCTGTGTTTCTCAAAGCTTGTTCAATGGAGGGCCTTTCCATTGTCCCACGACAAGTGGCTCTTTCCCATAGTACATTTAGAAACTTGAAGTAGTTTTCAATTTTCATTATAAATACCACCACCCACTGAGATAGTATTAATGATTAGCTAAAGAAAGATTTTCTTAGGACAGTTTAAAATTGCTTGCTGTTTTCTCACCAATGATCAGTCAAGGCAGGTGATGTTGTCCTAAAATGGACAATGTCTGAGTCTCATATGTGTGCTAACTTGTTCCTGCTGAAAACAGTGATGGAGGCCTGAGAGAGAAGAGATGGAGTCTGGAGAGAGAAGAGATAGAGGCCTGAGAGAGATGAAGTTAGGGGAGTCTGTGTAGCAGAGCTGGCAGGTGGGGCCACCTTGTGTAGTACGAGAGGATCTGCTTTTGGTCCCATCCACCTGGCTAGCTTAGCCCCCAAATAACCACGCGGAAATTGCATTAATTAAATTACTGCCTGGCCCATTATCTAGCCTCTTATTGGCTAACTCTCACATCTTGATTTAACCCATTTCTAATAATNTCTACTCCACCTATCTAAGTTCTGCCCTATCAAAAGGCCAAGGCAGTTTCTTTAGTCAACCAATGAAAGCAACACAAATACAGAAGAACCTCCTACACCAACCTTGTAGTTAATCTTAATTATCACCTTCTCATGTTCACCTGTGGAAATGAAGTTCAGTTCTTGTAGTGTGAATTCTAATTGTTCTTAATAATAAAAACCCAGAGTCAGATATTTAGGGGGTGAAAGCTGAAAACTCAGAGAAATAGAGCACCCAGCCACTAGTTCTTAGCTCTGTGAAATCCTCAGACTGAATGGGATTCTTGTCTCTACACGAATGTTCTCTACAGGAGACTGGATGCTATCTCAGAGACCTCAGACTGAAATGTAAGCTCCTATCTCCTCCTACCTTATATTCCTCTCTCTACCTGGTCATATTACTTCCCGTCTTCAACTTTCTAGTGCTGGGATTCAAGGCATGTGATCCCAAGTGCTGGGATCAAAGGTATGAGCTGTTTCTCTTTTAGACTGATTCAATCTCTTGTAGCCCAGGGTGGACTTGAACTTACAGAGATCCATCTGCCTCTGCCTCGCAGTTGCTGGGATTAACCGTGTGTGCCACCATTGCCTGGCCTCTATGGCTAACTAGTGTGGCTAGCTAGCTCAGCACTCTGATCTTCAGGCAAGCTTTATTTGTTATAGCACAAACAAAACATCACTGCAGGTTTTAGTGAGATGGAATCTCACTAGAGATGAATAGAGATAGACACAGAAGGTTTTCTTTTCTTCCCTCTTGGTTTCCTTCCAAAGCCTACAGTGGGTTTCAGTGCAGCCCTTACCGGCAACTCTCATATCACAGTTTCAATCTTGTTTGGAGCTCAGCCCCACTAATTGCACAATTTTGTACAAGATGGTGTAGGATGGAAGGGCATTTCTAGAGTTTTCCCTGCTTTGACTACCAAAGCAAAACAAAGAAAAATAGAATTTAATTCGTAAGGGGGTAGGGGACTCAGGGCACAGATTTTTAATTCCTTGCAAGCCCTACACCTTGTGAGCCCTGTAGGGCATTCCTGGGTCTGCTGCTGATTCCTGGAAAGTGAGTTCAAGTGGTGCCCTTTGTCCCTCCACCTTCCCATCCCAGCTTCTCCTATAGTACTGTTGTTCGAGCCAGGCAGTGGCATGCAACCATGCATCAGAACTGTGGCCCCAGTGGCCTGGACCTCCGCATCGTCAGTGTGCTAATAAAAATTTGGCCATATCCATGATTATAGTATGCAAATATCGACTATTTTTCCTTTTAGGAATTAAAATGTTTCTTTGCACTTTTTCTCTGGGTCTTTTTTTCCTGCCCTACTGGAAGGCTGGAATGTTGTTTCTAAAGGAAATTATAGCACGAGTAGAAAGGCTTTTATTTGTTTGTTTTTAACACTTACTGGACACTAACACTTGGTGTGAATTATCTCTTGAATCTTCCCGTTCATTCTGTGGTGTTTGTACAATTTACCGAAGGAGGACACCAAAACAAAAAGAGATTTAGAAATAATCATTTTCATAAAGGTTTTCAACACTGGAGCTAAGATTTTGTTTGAAGTCTGCCTGCTTACCACACTCAGTCAGGATACGCTCTCACTCTGGCCTCTAGCTTTCAATACTTTAGGCATATGGAGTCCCATTCCCTTGATGGATTAAATGAAGACAAAAATCTATTCTTGGTGTCCTATCCAAGCAGGTTGGGCCCCGTACCTTCTGGAATCTTCCCTCTGGATTCGCCACAGCTTTTTACTGGAGACGCTATTTATAGTCATAAGTCTGCTGGGCCCAGGAAATAAAACTCATATGTTCCAGTGTATGGTGGATGTGTAGTCAGATGTGTGCTAAGAACGATTTTTGAAGATGTGGTCTGAGAATTCCTTCCTTGAGGCTGCCTATGTGTTAATTCTGGAGACGAGCCAGTTCCTGGCTGATATCTAGTTGGTGGTTTAATGAACTGGGTGAGTATGTTGTAAATCCTTATGAATAGGTACACAAGTGAATCCCTATCTCGTTCGATGGAAAAGTTAGCCTGATTTTCTAGTTCTTCTCTGATGAAGGGTAGAAGGAAGCTTTGTGAGAGGAAGTATTGATTTAGTTTTTCTCTGAGCAGGGCACATTTTATGTTTTTGTTGGATGGATAGTTGTAATGGTGTAATGGCTTGAGCAAGACTCCTGGCTGCATCTCTGTTCTCTAGATGGTCTGTGCCAGGTACAAAATGCTCAGGGCCTCTCTGCTGCTGCTGCTGCGGCTCTTCTTGGTGAAGCAACGGAACTGTGAGTTCAGTCCTGTTTTTCAAGTTGTCTCCTACTTTTACCCTATCTCGGCCTGGCAGTGAATAAACCTAACTGCCCCTTCCAGGAGGCTGCTGAGCTACCGTGGAGAAATAGAATTGGGAATGGTGTCAAAACATGTTTTACTGGGGCAGGAGGCAGAAGGGGGGGGGGATTAAAAAGTAATAAAGAATGTCCTGTTCAACAGGTTTCATTAATTGGGTTAATTAGGTAACTCTCCAAACCCAAACCTGCTAGAGATAAATGTGTCTGAGGGAGTTCCACATCTTCTGAGGGCTACAGTGTGGGCAGGGGACTCAACTCTGTGGATGATGGCCCTTCTGCTGGGTTTTCAAGGTATTATTTGCCTTCCCGTTAATTACAGTGCTTCTGAAACCCGTGCCTTCTGTCTACTTTGGGAACCAGTTTGATAATCTTACTGAGCTCCTTTATTGTCTGAGCAGCTCTTTTCTACAGCTAGATAATGCTTTAATATTAAAAATCTCCCAAATGCTGTAGTTAGACCTGGCTGGAAACCTGTCTCTGAGGATCCTTTCTGCTGTGGCATTGCCTGTACGTAATTGAAAATGCCTATTGTATTTCCTTCAAATTCACACATGCCTCTCGCTGGTGCTTTTGTGGGGACACAGTTAGAGGCAATTATTTGGGTGAATTTCAAAGGTCAGCGGTGTAAAAATATTTGATATGTGAGTAAGCAAGCACAGCTGAACCCCTAAGGAATATCAGTTTTCCTCTTGATGGGGGGTGCTCCTTAGCTTGTTCAATGCGTTATCTCATAAGGCACCCTCTGAGAAAATTTTGACTGGCTTAAATGTTGGGTTCTACACCAAGCAAAGGCTGCACTTTTCTGCCTTGGAAGAGCAAACCTCTGAACTCTTACTGACAAACGCGAAGCCATGCCTGTTAGCCTCCTTTTCTCCTGCTGACCCACTCCACTCTGAGCCCTCCACAACTCCTGTTTCTTCCCTTCAGCCAATAATGTTCAGCACCATTAAAAAGTTAAACTTGTGGTATAAATGAGCTCCTATTTTACAGAATAAGTGAAGAAGAAGAAGAAGAAGAAGAAGAAGAAGAAGAAGAAGAAGAAGAAGANAGGAGGAGGAGGAGGAGGAGGAGAAAAAGACCATCCAACTAGACATTTGCTACACAGTAGAGTTTGGAAAACTTTGATCTAGAATATTTGGGCCCAGAATTGGGCTATGGTATCATTTGAGTTAAAGTTCAAGTTTCATGTGGGAAGGGAATTGTATTTTGTTTTAAAGGAGAGAGGCTTCTGCTTTTACTATGGATCACAACGTTAATATTTTTACTCGTAATACAATACGTAATGGCTATATTTTATTACCAGCATTTTTATGCCTATTGTTCTATGAAATGAATTAGAAGAGCTATTTAATTTAAAGCACTGTTTTAACCATGTCCTCAATTTTACTCATTGGGATTTCATTGCCTGCTAATGTACTCTGAGGGATACATAAAACATCAGAGGGCAGGATTGTTCAACTAGTAAAATAACCAATTTATTGTGCTGATGGGGATATGCAATGGAGAAAAGCTAAAAGGAGAAAAGTCAGTTCCAAAATGTTAACAATGATGGGGAAATTAAAGTAAGAGTTGGCTTTTGTGCACATTAGCTATAGAAAAGATGATATGTGGATTTTCTATCCATCTCTTCTTGAATATTCCAGTCCTCTTCAAAACAGTCAAAACAACCATAATCAAGATGAATGGGAATATTAGTATTACTTTTTCAAAACAATGAGTAAAAATTAAAAGCCCTATATATTTAATATTTATAACATGACGCATTTGGAGCTACAAGCAGGGAAGCCATCAATGCTTCAGAGTCATGAGCACCATCACTTCCCAAGGTCTCCTGCAGATCTCGTTACTTTTATAGCTTATCTTTCTGGATCTGTCATCTTAGCAACAGTAAGCAGCCCATGCAGCATTGTTAACCATAGGCTGCACCATGTAGGTTTCCATGTAGCATCGGTAACCATGGGCTGCATTGTATAGGTTTCCATGCAGCATTGTTGACCATGGGCTGCATTGTATAGGTTTCCATGCAGCATTGTTAACCATGGGCTGCACCGTGTAGGTTTGCATGCAGTATCGGTAACTGTGGGCTGCATCGTGTAGGTTTCCATGCAGCATCGGTTACCATGGGCTGCACCATGTAGGTTTCCTTGCAGCATCGGTAACCATGGGCTGCACTGTGTAGGTTTTCAGAACTGATTTACCTTGTGCAACTGAAGCTTCATACCATGTGGCCATTAACTTCCATTTTCCATGTTTCCTGCCCCCTGTCTATTCCTGTTCTGCTTTCCTTGGGAATCTGACTGTTTTAGATTCTCCATGTGAGAGGCCACACAGCTTTTGTCTTCTTCCTGTGTCTTGCTTATTTCTTTTAGCTGAATGTCCTCCCTCCTTTTTATAATGGCTGAATAATAACTTTTTCTTTTAGATATGATATTGGGGGTTCTGGATGCCTTGATTCTTATGTCGTTGTCTTTTCTATACCTACTGCAGATTTACAATGAAGCTTAAATAAAGTCTTGAACTTATAATAGTCCATTTTAAGCTGATACATTGCTTTCTACCACACACTGCTCTCCACATGTATGTGTCTCTGACGCCTGATACTTCGCTGTTAGTATCACAGTTTATGGTTTTGTATATTGCTAACAAATTCCCATAGTTGTAATTGTCTTTACTGCTTTTGCTTTTTAAAATCTTATTTCAGTCTTTCTAAGTAATAAAAACCCTACATAAGTGTGTAAATACATGTACACACTCACATGCAGAGTATTCTGTAGGGAATAATGGTACAGAAAATACAGCTGTGCCTGTTTAGAAGAGACAGCAGTTTTTCCTGAATGTGTCCAAACTGCTGTTGGTTGAGTCCATGTATGTAGAGCTTGTAGGAGCAATCAACTCTGCTTTGCTCTGCAGGTGAGTTCTCACACTGCTAACTGACATCTCTTCATTTCAACTTGAGGAACTCCAGCCTTTGTTGTCAGACAGGCCCAGCTGTGGTCAGCAATACTAGCCTCGGTTTGTCCAGAAAGCCTCTCTTTCATCCATGAATGACAGCTTTGCCAGTGAAGGGTTCTTAGATCGCTGTTTTATCTTGATTTAGTTGGGTGCAATCCCCATCTCCGAGCATATAGGGGCTGTACTAAGGAATCCAGCAGTCATTATGTGGGGTTCCGGCAGAATTCTCTCTTAACTTTTAGAAACGTGATCATCATGTGACTTCTTCTTCAGGTTCCATTTGCTTTTAGTTCTCTGAGCGTCAATGATTTGGGCAATCATCCCCGACCTCAGATTGGAAAGTTTTCTGTCATTGTTTCTGTACCCAAGGGTTTGTCCTTTATTCTTCTGCTCTTTATTCTTTTTATTACTTGGACTGGGTGGTTTCAAATGATCTGTTTACAGCTCATGGATTTTTCTCTCTCCTTGGGGCTTTCAGTGGAAGCTCTCGAGTTATTAATTTCATACACTGTATTGTTTAGCTCCAATTTCTGTTAATTTTTTTATGGTTGTTGCCTTTGGTGGGCTTTCATTGTGTGTGTATTTCTCTCCTGATTTCATTGTGGTTAGTTTGTTACCTGTGCTTCTTTGATAGCTTTGTCTTGCAGTTCATAGACCTCTATGTTTTTACAGCCAGACCTTGTAGCTTTGGTTTTTCCTTTCAGTGATATCGTGTTTCTTCAGTTATCTTCTCTGTATTCCTTGAAATTATGCATTGATGATTGCAGGTGACCAAGTAGTCATCTCTACCAGTCTTTACTGTTTGCCTTCCTGAGGAAAAGGCTTTCGGCACTCAGTTCCAGCCAAAGATTTTAAAGTGTTTTCAAAATGTCATCTCTGCACAGTGCGTTCTAGTTCTTTTGATCTCTCTTCTGGAAAGGTTTGAGGATTTTAAGCCTTCTGAAAACTGCAGAGCCAAGCTTTGTGCTCAAAGCCACCGTTCTACCTATGACAGTGCACTAATGTATTCAAGGCTACCTATTGGCTGTGTACTATCTGTAGAGTCTCGTATGCACTGTCCATGGAACATAGAGCTTTGGCAGTGAAAGGAGCCATGTGGAGTGATGATATTGGACTAACCTCTGACACTGTAAGCAAGACTCAGTTAAATGCTTTTATTTTCTATTTTTATTTTTTATTTATTTATTTTTTGGTCATGGTGTCTCTTTACAGAAATAGAACAGTGACTCAGACAGCCAACAGGGTGGGAGCATGGCAGGAGACAGGTAGATATAGCACCAGAGCAGTCTCCAAGAGCTTGTATCCTTGTCCACAAACACAAGGCAGGGAGAGATTATTGAGAATGGCACAGACTTCTGAAACCTCAAATCTGGGCCCCAGTGACAGATCTTCCCCAACAAGTCCTTACCTTCTGATCCTCCCCAAACAGTTCCACCAACTGGGGCTATTACCACTTAAACAGGGAAGCTACAATTAGCATGTCTTACGAGTTCCATGGACAGGGTTCTTGGTGAATTTTTTGAATTGGTTACTTTTGCTTTCTGGTGCTTGTTACTCTCTACAAAGTGATTACTGAAAACTCCACTTCCTTTTCCTGCTCCTAGAAGTCCCAGAATATTTAGCTAGCTCAGGATTTGGCCCTTAGACAGGGTCTCATGAAGCAAAGGATTCTCAAGCTTTCCCTGTGGAAGAAGTTGGATAGAAAGTCTCCAGCACTAAGCTGCATCATCTTGAAGGAAGATAACATGGGAAAAGGAAGTTTTCCTTCTTGTCTCCAGTTCATCTGTTCTGCCTCATCAAGGTGCTGGGACCTCTAGTTTAGACTCCAAGGCTCCTGTGAAGTCCTAGCTTCTGTGGGTAGTTGTTAAAATTAGAGTTTCTATGGGGGCTTGAAGACTGGGACCTTCTATTCTGCAATCTTGTTGATATCAAGAATTATATGTCTTATTCCTAGTAGTTGTTTGTTTCTTCTTAACTACTAAAAAGAATAATTGAAAAACAGAGGCATGATGTTTCCAGGAGAAACATGAGGAACTTTGCAGTCTATCCTGGACTGGATTCCTTGTGAACTGGTATACCTACCTGTCTTCCATGCCATGTAAACAGGAAATATTCAGTCTTGCTCGACAGTGTAGTGTGGGGCCTGATTTTGGTTTGGTTTGGTTGTTGTCATTATTGTTTTGATTTTTAGCATCCTTCAGGGTGCTACTCAAAGAGAATACTCTTCTGAACGTTGACTTGCTAGCTGCACTGTCCCGTAAATGGTGGCAGTGTTTCCAGGAGCCACAGAATTGCAATGATAAAGTGTGCTAGAGATGAATACACAGCAGAGAGCCGTCTGGGGAAGGCGTGCCAGGGTCACAGTGCTTGCTGGCTTGGACTATGAAAGCTGCATTGCCTGATTAGGCTGATAATGTGCTTATTGGTGCACAGTTGATCTCTAAAACAAAAGTCAAAGTTGACTAAACTGCTTCTACTAAAAAGGAGCCTAGCGATTAGAAGCCCCAGGCCCACATGTATCATGATATTTGAAACTGTAGCGGAGGAAGCTTTGCTCGCAGAACTTTGACACGTTATAAGCAATGTCTTAGGCACACTTTTCATGTTTCTGTAGATATTATGCTATAACCATTTTTAAAGGGGAAAGTTCTCTGGAATTTTGCCACTGCTCATCAACCAAAGTAAGAAGGACCGTTTTCCTGTTTTCCTAGATACCCTTTGACTCCATCTTAGGGGGTGTGGGCGTGGTGGAAATAGCCTTCTGGAGGTGAACTATACAAGGATAAGTAACTTTGAAACAATTACACCTCCCTTTCTGAAAAGTACCCTCCTGAGAGAGTGTGTGCTCTAATGTTTAATGGCACGTTTGAAAGAAACAGTAATTTTGAAAGCCATCCCTTCCAAAATACCCAAATAAAAAAATATTGGGCTCTCCTGTTGTGAAGTACGGAAAGAAACTGAGGAGAGAAAGAAGGCAGCCTCGCTCCTCTTATTCTTGGGGAAATGTCAGTGGTGATGCTTAGGAAGAGGGTGCATGCCCTGTAACCAGGGCTAGCTGTGCTCTGTAATGGCACTGGCTTCGGTAAGAACAACAGCTGCCTTTCTGGGCGTGCTAAGCCCTGCTTCCAGCAGGATTCTCCCAGCTATTGTGGCCTCACTTTCCAGCAGTCCCGAGGCCTTTGGACTCTGCCTCTTCAATGGAATGTTCCTCTTCCTCCCCTCCGCAGTTACCCCCCTTGCAGGCCTCCATCTCCTTTCTCCTGAGCCTTTGCACGAATGTGTAAAATGTGTCCTAGGACTGCCCCTTCATCCAGTGTCAGTTACTGCAGGTCACTGGCCTTGGACGCCATCTTGCTAACACAGACCTATCATCTCATATCATGCTCATCCCATTGTCTTTCCCGAACATTCCTGTTCCCTTCTGCATGTCTGGAAGTTCAATTGAGACTCTGGCATAGCTGCTGTTGCTTCTCCTAGTCTTCTTAAGATCTGTTGCCTTTGATCCCACTTTTTCTAGCTGCCTCAGTTCTACTGCTACCAAACTTTTGGATATTTTGTTTCGTGTACAGCATATGTCTCCATCTTTGCCTTTGCTTAATAAGCTAACCCCTCTGCCTAGAATCTGCTGTATTATTAGAAAGCCACTGTTTTTGTTAGTCCAAACTGAAACGGTATTTCCTTCGGAAAGTCCTCCTGAGACCTCCTTTCTCTCTTCCTGACACCCCCTCCTCAAGCTTCTTACAGAGTGCCCAGGTGAAACATCTGACTCTTCCTGCCTCCCCCGCTAGGCTCTGCAGTTGGGATGTACCTAGATACTTCACTCTAGAGAAGGAGCCGGCATAGTATATGTGCTTAAGGAATCACTCACATATAATATGCCGTGGGTAAGCACTGAAAGACAGGCAGGAGGGCAAATGAAAGAAAGAAATGGAAAGGCTTGGTATCCTGAATGATGGGAGTCACTTACTGAAGATACATGACAAGCAAAGGCAGAGTATGAAGACATCTATGTATATACAAACATGTGTACCCAGCTACACACAGAGTCTGTATGTGGCCCACGGTGTAACTATGCTGTGAACTGCTCTTCTCTGTTAGATGCTCTCTAGCAACAGCACGCCCCTGTGATCTACATTTTTGAGGAGCCATTTTTCTGAGTATGCCTGGTCTCAGTGCTATACCTTTCTTTCCTTCCAGAATGATGGAGTTCTGCGGCTTGTGACCAACTCTATGGTGTGGGTTCCCCAAGGAGGTATGCTGAAGATCACCAACCGAATCCTGCAGGCTCAAGCTCCCGGGGTCAGAGCCGAGGATATCATCTACAAGATCACGCATGACCACCCGCAGTTTGGTAATGTGTTTCTTTAGTGTGGCTTCATTTTGCATCAGGGGTTAGGACTTGGGGTTACACCATGCCATGCAGCAAGCTTCCTCATACTTCATGAACCTCACTGAGGGGTGAAGTGATCATGTAGGCTGATACACTGTCCACTCCTGTGAGTACCTTATCAGTACATTGTATATAGCATCTAAGATAGTAGCTTGTTTTATGTAATTTTATTTTACACATGACATTAGGACACAGTAGCTTTCTGACAGTCACCTAGCTAACATGTGTGAGCATTTCAATGGCCAGGCTCTCAGATGCTACCTCTGTTCTCTAAGAGCCATGTTTAGACTCCCTTTTTTTAATTTAAAAAATTTTTGCATTTGTTTATTTACTGTGTGCATGCAAGGGCACATGTGTGTCCACAAAAGCACATATGTGTCCATGCATGCCTACAATACTGTTGTCTCTTTCTGCCTTGTGAGTCCCAGGGTCAAACTTGAGTTGTCAAACTGTCAGACTCAGTAGCAGGCTCCTTCTCCCACTGAGCCATGTTACCAGCCCAGGCTCTTAATAAGGATGAAAAAGAAATCGCGTAGAAATATTCTTCAATATTCACCATTATTACTTTCCCAAGAATGATACTGCATGTAATAACCTAAGGTATTCTGGTTGACGTCAACTGGAAGTGCAGTTTAGCAAGAGTTATACTGAGGTATGGTTCGTAAGTGACTCCCCAAGAATGAAGAGAAATATCTAAGTGCTGGCCACAGAAGTAGTCTTTACTCTTGCTCAGAGGCCAGTGGAGAGTGCCCTGTGTCTGCCCATCACTCACTCTTGAGCCTGGTACTCACAGTTTTTGGTTAGACTGGTAGTCAGCAAGCCTCAAACATCTTCCTGCTTCCACCCCTACAGTGCTGGGGTTACAGGTATGCATGAGACCATGCCTAGCTTGTTAACATGGGTACTGGGATTTCAACTTGTGTCTTCATGCTTGGGCATCAAGCCACCTCTGCAGCCCTTGACTAATACTTTTGAAGAGAATTATTCATATATTTGTGGACTATTGCTGGCTTTGTGACCCGGCCAGCGGGTCCGTTACTTTGTGA
>LOEQ01003080.1:109685-127807 GCA_001685075.1 Bramus lutescens | reverse complement strand
CGGGGTTATAAAACTTTAACTTCTTTGTTGTTTGCTAAGCTGGAACAAAACATTGGTAAAAAACTAACTTCCTTATCTAAATTCCTTACTGCTAATCTCAGTCCAGTTGTCAGCTAAGTTACTATTTCTTGGAAATGGCCAGACTTAGGTCTTGATTTCTGGATGTTAGACCTTGGGACTGAATTGTTTGTCCCCATAGTTTATGAAAGGTTGAACTCCATATTAATCTTGCTTTGACCCTCTTTACTTTTTGGCTCCTGACAGCTTTGGATCCATTTGGTAGCTTCTCATTTGGGGTTAGGGTTTGCTCTTTTGACTTTTGATGTATTGTACTGGGGATACATGATATTGCTGTTTTATTGTACTTACATTAACTTTAATCCCTTGATTAAGGTGATAGCTGCCAATTTCCTCCACTACAGTTATTCTTCTCCTATCTGTAATTCATTCATGTTCTGTTTCCAGTGTACTTGCCCTGCTGAGTTTGTACTAGGTGACTTCTAAGTCCTTTTCATCTCTAAATGCCTCTGACTCTTGTGATATATTAAATCCCCTAACTTTATTATGACTATTAAAATCCAGAAATTAAGAAACCGCCCAGTGTTTCATTAAATATTAGACAGAATAACACTGAATTAAGTGGTTTTTAAGCAGATGAAAGTTTGCCATTTCAGCTTAATAAATGCTTTACTGGGAGCCTTTTCTACTGTAACCCAATTTCTCTGTGTGTGTTTCTCCCTGTTAATAGTAATCAAATCATGTCACTATAGAGAACCATCCAAGAGTGAAAAGGATGGGGAGTTAGACACCCGCACAAACACAAATCTACTCCCATCCTCCCGTCCCAGTGAGATGTGCCTGTAGCCCCCACCTCAAGGCTTCTGGCCACTCTGTGCTCTCTCACCACTTTCGAACCTTCAATGTGGTTTAAGCTCTTCATGGAAAACTGCCATTGGAAACGGAGCTGAGCACAAATCTCTTACACAGTACGAGTGTAAAGAGCTTCAGTTCAGCCAGGCACGATGGTTACACCTGCAATTCCAGCGCTTGGAAAACTGAAGCAGGAGGATTTCCTCAGGTTTATGATCCAGAAAAGCTTGGCTTACATAGAGTGAAACAGGAACAAAACAAAAAACAAAACAAACAAAACTAAATTCAACCACACTTCCAGACTCAACCAGTTGATTGACACATGTGTCCTTAGTGTCTTTGAAGAGGTGAAAATAGTCTAGTAATCATCCAAGTACTTTGGACATCATTTGAGAAGGAATGTCACTAATTCTAAATCACTATAACTCTAAATTATTTATTATACTGTAAGAAAGTTTAATAAAAAATGGCCTCAATCCCAACATAATTCATGGCGATTCAAATGAGATTTTAATTCTAATAGCATCAATTTTTCTCTTCAAAATTCTTCATTAAACATAGCCTTAAGTATCCCATACATCCCAGACAGAAGCGACTGCTGGTTTTCAAGTGTAGAGTTTTGCGTTGGAAATGTGTCTTCCACTTTTGTTGTTATCGTGATGAAAGCAGTGGTTAGCCCCCCACACGGTATTAGCTTCCCCTCTTCATGACTATGGCACCAAGGCCTCGAAATTTCCCCTTTTCTCCTCAAGTTATTCTTTCCAAGACTCCCGTATTTATTGCATCCAGTGCCAACTCTCCATCCTTGATGCACGTGGTCTGACCTTCTGTACTGCGCCCATCAGTGGCAGCCACCCTGGCTACAGATGGTCTTTCACTCAGCCTTGTTTCCAGAGCTGTGATTGGCAGCCTGCATTGCTTATCTCCCCACTGTCTGTCTCTTTGCAAATTGTGTGTCTGTTACCTTGACCTCAACACAAGATTTTGTACTAACCTTCTAATTGCTTAAACTGTCTATTTAAATGTTGATTATTGTCATTTTTAATAACGTCTGGCCTCCTTAGTAGTATTTTCAAGTTTTATAGACTATCTGTATTCCAACCCCACAATTCCGTGTCCTAAATCCGTGCACACCAGTCACCTGCAGAAGTTCTCCAGTGGCTCTCTGATGCTTCCAGTGCAGATCTGCAGCACTAGCAATAGGAGCTGCGTCAGATTATTTGTGGGTCCTCTACTCGTAAAGACCTGTTGTAGCAGATGGTACCTAATAGACACTCAAAGACTATTGCATTAAAATTGTTGGAGCTAGTCAATATCCTGCAATACCTGTGAAGTTGTGTCATATGGGAGTGATTTTTGTTGTCGTTGTTGAAAGTGTGTTTCTTTCAATAGGCATTGTTGGAGAAGTTCTGCTTGGCTCTTTTGTCACAAATCAGCGCAGCTAGGAAGTCAGCTGCGGGATGTTTTCTGTCCTCTTTTCATTTTCACTGTGGCAGTTTCCTTTCAGAGCATTTCACAACTGTGCTGACACTCATGAACAGGCTTGGCCCTGGAAGCCATGTCTGCTCAGAGTGTCTTACGATGTGGGTTCTCACCAGAAGAGATCGTGATAGAATCATTTATCTAGCAAGAGATGAGCAGCAACACAGAGCCAGAGTGAATCCATTCCCTCAGATTGTTCTATGAACAAGAGTGGTGGCGTTTTTCTCCTATTTCAATATTTCGTTACCACCCAGTGGGTTTTGCTCATCTTTAACTTGAATTTAGTGCATACAAATATTAGAATGGGTGTTTACTTTGAGGTGGAAGATGGGTTTCTCTGGAATAATGAAAATATGCTACCAGTTCTGAAAAAAAGAAATCTGCTGTCAGTTATTCAATATGCCTAGAGTATTAAGATTGGGCATCCGCCTACAAAACATTTTAAAAAATAGACAAATAGATTCTCTGTCCTTCTCTCTCTGTGTTCTTCCTTCCTGCCTCTGGTTCCCCCCTCTCTTTCTTACACACACACACACACACACACCTGCTATCACTCCTACTATCAAAATGGCAGAGTAGCTTTGGGAGGCTTACTGTTAGATGCAAAACACAGCCTGCTTTCAGAAGGGCATCTATTTTTCTGTGTGGTCTTCACTCTAGGGTATATTCTTGTGAAATTTTAATTGTTTCTATAACACTTCTGTATTTGTGATCTCACCAGAAGATGACAGTAGCTTCAGGTGAGGGAGAAGCTTTAAAAACAGGTGGGTGGTGTTTAGATTTAGATTTCCTTGCTGTGTTTCAAATAAAATGTGTCAAATGAAGGGGGAGAAAATGCTAAGACAAACACTGACACATGGGAACAGAAAACGGAAGGTCTCAGAACTTCTCTACGGCTAAAGTCATCTGTAAGGGAGATGACATTATTCACATGACACAGAGAAGTGTCCACAGGAGTAGCCAGCTTTCTTTTAAGTCCCTTTAAAGTTTATTTCAAACAGGTTGAGTGTTGCTTGGCCGAACTGCCAAGAAATACCAAAAGTATTTCAAATATGGATTTTTAAAAATTATTTAGTATTTTCAAATAAGTGATAAGATATCTTGAAAATGAGACTGAAATCGAAGCACATGATCACTTACATGTCATATCCATCTTATGCATAATAAAGCTTAAAAGTGACTTCCTACAGTAGACTTTGTGTTCCTAGTGTTTGACTTTGACCTGTTGTGCAAGATCACTCCAGTATGGAATTTTCTACTATGGTGTCATGTTGGCACCCCAAAAGCTTGGGATCTTGGATCTTTTTGGATCGTGGGCTTCCAGATGAGGGTTGTTCAACCTGAGCTGGTTTTACATTGCACAAGAGCAGTGGAGCCCTAGGAGTGTGAGGAAGCTCGTGAGTCTTTGAGAGGCAGAGCTGGGTTTGCGCTGCCGCACCAGGAATGTGCATGCATGTCCTGTGTGTGTCCTGGTGTCAGCCAACATTGTCTCCACTGGGCAGTCTTCTCAGGAATAGCTGCCACTGAACTCTCTCCCTGTTATGTTTCCAGTCTACAACTGTTGTTTAAAAATGCTTTGAGTGACATAGAAAGTTCCATATAGAAATTAAATTAATACATCCAGTGCCCAGTGTGTGTCTATTTATAGCACCCACTACAATTTGAGTCTTGTTGTGTAACTTCAATAAATACTAGTCAACAACTTTATACATAGATTGCCGTTACATGGCTATTGGAGATGGGGAATTCTGTGTCTAAAGGGGAATTCAGTGATATTGATTGAGTTCTGTTAGTGGCCTTACCTTAGAGACATTGTTCTTAAGTTTGTAAGAAAGGAGATCTCCAGCTGGCTTTTCCCAGAGATGTAATGGTACGGCCTGTGCTTCCCTAGGGGAGGTGGTCTTCCTGATGAATCTGCCTGCAGACAGCCCTGCCAGTCCTGCTGAGGAAGGGCAGCACCTGCCTGATGGAAGGATGGCAACCCCCACCAGCACCTTCACGCAGCAGGACATCGATGATGGCCTAGTATGGTACAGACACTCGGGAGCCCCAGCCCAGAGTGACGCCTTCCGCTTCCAGGTGCGCTCTGTTTACATCCTGGCCATCCATTTTCACAGGCCACATGGGCCGTTTTCTTCAGTTGCCTGTCTAGGAGCGGGAGGCGTAATTAATAACATTAAGAGTTTTGTACAATATGTTTATTCAAGTGAATAGTAACAGGTATTTCCTAGGGTTCTGCCATTATCGTTCATCGAAATTGGTGACAGGCTAGACCATAACCAGAAATGCAAAAGAATAAGAAAGAATACGAGGTTGTATTACTGGTGATTGTAAATACAAGAGAAATCATAACAAAAAGTAAACAAGACTGTTAAACCACTTGGTATAGTTTAAATGTTCTTAAAGGAAATCAAAGTAGTGAACCATTAAGAACTGTTCAGGAGAAAATAACTTTTAATAACTTTTGAAGACTCACGTGAAGGGTACAAAATTTTATTCAAAAAATTGGTGGTACCGTTTTTTATTGAGCAGGAAAACACAAAAATAAGTGAACAAAATGTTTAATGTGGAAGCCTAGCAACCCACAAGGAAAGCAAAAAGGAGAATCTGGTTAATTCTGAAATCCTGCGAGGAACAAATGAGAACAAAGGCCAAGTCTTTGAAAAGAACAGTAACGTTAAGCAAACCTACAGCTGGAAGGATGAGAAATAAAAATTAGACAGGAATACTAAGGAATAAGGGACTGGAAGGCTAAGCAGAACGCAACATTTTATAAGACGTCGGGAAATACATTTGCTCATTGTGGTGCCCACAGCATGCCCTTCAAGTTCCAGGCTTTTCTCTCGTCTAAGAATGCACTCCACTTCTAATGCCTTGCATGTACGTTTTAGTTGCCTGATAAATCAGTGTTTTTCCAGGGAGTGGGTTGATAGAAATATGGAAAGTATTAAAAAGAGGTTCCAAAGCGAGCAAATGCTCTGTGCCCTTTGCTCGAGTTAACGTCTCAATTTCAGCACCGGGGACGGCAGCAGTCCTGAGAGAATGAGTCAGAATTGAGACGAAGACCTCAATCAGAAGAAGTCACCTCAGCAAACTAGAGCCCACAGATCTGCCTTCCCTTTCACAGGGGTCAAAACCGCGTGCTGCCACTATGGAGTCTTTCCCTAGAAGGGATTTCTAAGCACCTGTTCAAAATGACATGAAGTTGCTTTGCAATTTTGTTACGGAGTGAAATTAAATAATGAAAATTGAGTTAAAAGGTACTGATTTAGGGAGGAAAAAAAGAGCCTGAAGCAGATATGCTGGTGCACACCTACGCTTCCAGAAGTTCATGGGTATCAGCTGCATAACAAGTTTGGCCATCCTGAGCTACAAACTTGCCCTCTTACAAGATTTACCACATAAGACTGAACGTTATTTCTTAGAAAGTCGGTCCCTGTAGAGTCGTCATGCTCCGTACATGAAACGTGATAGACCTTCTACTTCCAATAGCTTTAGAAGTATTTGTGATATTCTTGAAACACAGCCTCAAGAATGAAAGAGTATCATTTTGGGGACATGAGTTTATACTACCCCACTTCTCCAAACTGTGCTGTGCTGGGTCAAAGAGCAGTAAGTACTTCTGGTTAAGAAGGACCTTAATTCTGCAGTAAGGAGCTTGCCTTTTTAGATGGTTTATGGACTCCTCTGGAAGGAGAGCGAGAGAGAGAGAGAGAGAGAGAGAGAGAGAGAGATTTTTTTGACAGGGTTTCTCTGACTGTCCTGGAACTCACTTTGTAGACCAGGCTCACCTTGAATTCATGGAGATCCTCCTGCCTCTGCCTCCCAAGTGGTGGGATTCAAGCTATGCACCACCACCACCCGGCTGAGAGAGACTGATTTTAAGCAGGGATTGCATATTTATTCTGAGCATGAAGTGACTCTGAGATGAGGATCTCCTGGACATAAAAGTGTCGCTGTCTGTTTTTAAATTTTTATTACTTTGAAAGCATGCTTCATATTTTGGTGTGAAAATCACAGACACGTTATCCGTGTGCTAAAGTAAATGGTTAGTAACTTTCCCATTTATCATCTTCGTGTCCCTGGAAGATTTGAAACCAAAAGGATGCTGTGACGACGTTGGTTCTTTATCCCCTCCCTTTTTCCCCTTTAAAGCGGGAAATGTAATATAATGAGCTGCATAGATTTAATTTCATTTTAATGCTGATGTGCTGTCGTGAGCCATCAGTGCAGCCCATCTGTTACTTTGCATGTATGATTGGATTCATGTAAGCTGCGTGGCATTTTTAATCACTAGATGGCCTAGCGAGAGGGCAAGTACATCCAGCCATTTTTATGTAAGAAAGTAACTGTGTATTCAGATCCTGTTGACACAGAACCCGTGGATGTGGTTTGAAAAAGACCAACATTATATTTCATGATATTTCACTGCCAGTGTATTTATGCGGAGGCCAGCCTGATTTACTTGCTCTGTTAATATGCCCGTGTTTCAGAGCCTGGCCAATGCTGTTTCTTTGCCTTCACAATAGAAGGAAATACCTCCCCTAACTCCTAATTTCTTCAGTCTACCAAAGTGAGTCATCTTGCACATTGGCAAGCTTGTGAACCCTACTGACCCATTTATTCTGACTTTGAGACATTGCTTTTTTTTTAATTTTCAATTTCCTCTCTACGAAGGGGAATAATTGTATTGCTTTGTGGGGAACAGGGAAATTACCTTTGAAAAGAGACTAAGAGTTGAGCCCACACTAGATGACCAGCAAAGTATAACTGGTCATTGGTCATCACTTCCAGTGATGGTGTAGGATTGACAGCCCCTGGGAGACATCTGAATGTCCTGGAACTTCACTGCAGACATCTGACCTAATCTAGATGAAAGCCCAGAAGATGGTTTTCCTGCTGGGTACAGTGTACAATATCCCTCCGTCTGACAGCAGGAATGGACAGCTACCTGCAGCCACACAAGGCTCAGCAGCTCTCATGACAGGACTGAGGAGACAGTGGAGACAAGACAAGCTTAGGGGAGGAGCCCAGCAGCACCAGGAGGAAGCTCGAGAAACTGATGAAGAAAAGCATAGGGGTTGTTGGCCTGTTTCTTTACACAATGTCTTGCCACTTAGCTCTGGTTGGTCTCTAACTTCCCACCTCAGCTTCCCTAGTGCTGGTATTGCAGGCTCATGCCACTGTCTTTAGCACATTTTTTGGTGGTTTTTGAAGCAAGAAAAAGAAGTTGATTTTGTGACCATTGCCCTCACTGTAAATATTACTGATGTGCAGCGATAAAGCTAAGTCATATGACTAGTGGTCCAGATGTCTGTATCTACGCTGAGTAAAGATGAGTGAATGGAATGAGAAAGAACCGTGTTATAGATGCACTGTAAACACGTTCCATAGCCATAAGCATGATCCACTCTCAATAATGGTTAATACCATAGCAGAGTATCATAGGATTGGGTTAAATGAAGAGAATTTCAAGTACATGTGAGTTTATGTAAGAAGATTATGTAGAGATATCACAGAAAAAGACTAATCTGAAATGCTTCAATGTGTTAATCACTCTTTCTAGGTAGTGAAATTCTATATTTTCTTTCTGATTTATACTGTCATGAATTTTAAGAACTGCCTAAAATGGTTATGCATATTTTTTTATAAACAGTAAATGATTAGAAATAAAATACAAAGAACAGAAAGAGAATTGTGATGTAGGCGCATATAGAATTCAAAGGTAGATGGTTTCGGGGTGGGGAGTCTGAATGCATATGAACGTGTTCTGCCCAGTAGAAGAATAAAGCTCACCATGATGATTTTGTTTCTCAGGTGTCTAGTGCCACCGATGCCCAGGCCCACCTGGAAAATCACATGTTCAACATTGCAATCTTACCTCAGGCACCTGAGGCACCTAAACTCTCCCTGGGGACATCTCTCCATATGACCGTGAGTTGAATGGGAGGGCTAATGCTTTCCTCTTGACAAAGCACAGCCACCCGTGCAGAAGCAAAGTAAGCTGGTTCCTTGGTGTGGGATGTAGTAAATGTGTGGCCTAAGACTAAACCCTAAAGCTAACAGGAACAGCCCCGAAAGACATTTCTCACTAGCTTGGAAAAGGAACTCAAAGTCCCCTCAGAAAAAGAAGATATGTAGAATCTATTCTTGGCCATCCAACCATGGCCCCTTGATTCTCTTCAGCACCCCATACAGCTACAGTGTCTCTCCCTGAGCTCTCCTAGGGTAGAATCGTTCTGCTGTTTACAGCACCAACTAGCTGTAGAAGCTGCTCTTCATGTCGTAAAGCTCTACAAGAAGCTGACATTTTAGTGTAAGAGCTTCCTGGTGTAACATGAGGGGCTGGCTTGTTTGTTGGGGTTTTTATCCTCTCACCCGGTACCCCACNATCTATGTTAGCCATGTGGCTCAGTACCTTTTTCAGTGGGGCAGATTACATGTTGCTCCTTCGGTGGTCTGGGCTGGACTGTGAGGAATCAACTTCCTCCTTTCTAGAACTCTCCTGTTCTCGTTGCATCATTTTTACTTCCTGTCTGGTTTTCCCGCCTATACTTCCTGCCTGGCCAATCAGTGTTTACTTAAAACATGATTGACAGAATGCCGACAATTCTCCCGCACCACCTGGACTAGGTGCTGTCAATGCTGAGTCCAGGGCAATATGCAGCAACTAATTATCCAAGTAAAAGAACAAGTAAGGCAGGTAGAGTGGAGGAGAGATGACCAAGGGCTTTCAGAACACATGGGGTGAGAAAGCTGATGATGGCTGAGACATAGCAGGTAGTTCAGTCACCTGGAGAAATGAGGAAAGCATGGTTGGGATGTGGAGATCATTATACCCAATCCCAGAAGGCCTTGTGGACTCTGTGGAAATGAATGTGGCCCATGGGAAGATCTAGCACTCATGTACAACCATGGCCTGTGGCATGCATGCAGTCGAGAATAGTTTTAAATACAGCCCAAACACAAAATCATAATGAAGGGGCTCTAGCCAGTTTGAACATGGCTAACGTGACTCTGTAGGCCTTTCCCTTCTCCCCTATCCCCACTGCCTTGCTAAAAACTATTAGATTATAACCCTAAGGCTAGCCACCAAGGTCTGTTCCCTTATTTGGCCACTTTCTGACTACCAAGGTTCAGTTATCAAAGTATCGAAGTCTAGCAATGAAAACCCCCTTTGACTCACCTAATTAACATGCCCAATTATAATGAAACTCCTCATCCTAACATGGGGTTTCCCCTTTTACCTTTATAAACTCCTATTTTCCTACGAGTCCCATCTGTCTCCTCTCTATCCAGAGACAGTCCTTTGTATCTCCAGGACAAATCTCTCTGCCCACTCTCCCTGGTTCCCTTCCCCTTCTCTCTTTTCCTGCCTTCAGTCCCATATCTTTGTTTTCTGTCCCTCTGAGGCAAATGCTTTTCCTTTGTGTTGCGTACTTGGTCTTGGGAGGGGGTGGGTGCTGCACTGATACCAATCTATTTATACATAAACTATCCCAAACCACTCAGATTTTCTTTGCAGATTCTAATGGCTTGATCACATGACTCTCAAGCATGAGTGTTATAAATGCCAACATCCTATTGGAATGGCAAAGGATGGATATGCCTGAAGGAAGATATCACCCGGATTGGCCTACAAAGCTCAATAAAGACGAGTAGGAACTACAAAGTACACTGTAACCCTGTGCCTAGAGTAGATGGAATGCCAGACTTCTCTTTCAGACAGAGCTATGAGCATGCAAACCCCTATAAATTCATTGTTATGGGTCCATGTGTTAGTTAGCACCCACATAATTACACTCCGGCATAGGGCATCAGCCTTGGGCCACAACAAAGAGAGCAGTGATAGTTTCAGAAATTATGGGGCTGGGGAATGACAGAGACATAAAGGGTGAACGTAGAAAGTTTTTAATGAATAGCTGGTATCGGCATTTCCAGCATAAACTGTAATTTAAAGAAATCATAATTCAGCAGCATTATAAAGTCTATAATTCATCATTCTGACTGGAGGAACTTAGATCAGAGTTTTCTCTAAACTGTAAAGAAAAATGTGCATACACATTTCTTGCCAAATGCAAAGCACTATTATTTGGAGTTTAGAAAGGAAAGAAATGGGCCGGGAGCCATGGAAGTGGTGCCGTTCGCCTTGCCGTGGTCTCCTAAAGAGACTCCATCTTGCTTCAGCTTTAGTCTCTGGCCGTGCATTTGCAGATTAGGTCTGTCTGCTTGACCCTCAGATCTCTCCAAAGTCAGCTGACTGGAAAATGTGATTTAGCTTACATTACTTAAAATATACAGAGTTGCTATTCCTTCTGACGTTAATTGGGGCTCTTATTGTAGGGCACACTTGTTACATGTGACAAAAAACGCAGCCTCCTTGTTCAGTGGTTGGGACTCCTAGAAACATTGAGGCTTTGCACGAACTTGGTAAATTATTAAGATATGTGGTAAATACAGATGAAATGTTTTTGCATATTCCAGACGAGCATTTCATAGATGGGTTTGAGAGGAGTCTGCCTCTCATTCCTACAGTTATTCATTCATTACTTCTTGCAAGTGCCCATGACAAGTGCTTCAGAAGACACTGCAGATTCAGTGACCTTAAAAAAAAAAAACAACAGCATTTCTAGTTCAGGGGTCTTTGCATCTAGGAGGAGCTGGGCAAATAAATAAGCAGCGGAATCATACTGCAATGAATGCCAGAGCAGAGCAGCCATTCGGGAGCAAGTAGGAGGGTGCCTGTGCAGCAAAGCATGGGAGCATCGAGAGGAGCTGAGTTGTTGAGTGTAATTATCTCTAGATCAGGATTCTTAAGGTCTCAGACGTAAATATGTATGGGCGTCACCTGGAGAGTTATTACAGTACACTGGATCTCACTCCAAGTTCTCTAATGCAGTAAGTCTGGCTGTGGAGTCAAGAGTCCATGTCTCTAGGAAGACCCAGGTGATTCTGTTTCCTGCTGTCCCAATCACTACACTTGAAGAACTACTGATCTGAACTCAAAGCAGGGAGTTCATTCTGGACAACAGGAACAGCGGAGAAGAAAGGGTGAAGACAAAACATGAGACATTTGGGACCCTGCAGGTAGTTCAGTGGGTGGGAGCTGAAGTTGCTCGATGTAAAAGCAAGAAGGCATGTCAGTCAGAGTGCAGGGGACCTTAAGGATAAAAAGGGGTTCCATGTTGTTCCAAAAGACTGTTGGAGGTTTACAGCAGAAAAGCCATGACCAGAATTTTAGCAATCAATTTGGGAAGACTATTGTAGCCACCGAGCATCTGCATGGGAGCTTTGCAGAATAGAAATAGCCAACCAGGCTGCAACATAAACCCCACGGAGTGGGACTATGGCTCCCGAGTTAGGGAGAACATGTAGAAAGACGTTTGCTCTTGAACGTTCACTGTGGCATTTTTCACAGGAGCCAAGAGATGAAAGTAACCTAAATGCCTATTGATAGAAAAACAGATAAAGAAGATCTGTGTGTGATGTATGTGTGTGCACTCAAATAGTACAACATGACACAGCCGTACAATAGGAAGTAATCCCATCATAAGGTACATGGGTTAACCTGGAGGGCATGCCAAATGAAAGAAGCCAAGAACAAAAGAGACCAATAAGATATGGCTCCCCTTGTAGAGTGATGTAGTCAGATCTTGGGAAAGGAAGGCCAGGCTGTGGTTTCCAGGGCTGGGAGGCGAGAAGAGGAAGGGATGAAGGAGAGACTGCTCAGTGGATATAGAGTTTCAGTTTTTTAAGGTGACAGAATTCTAAGGTTCTTTTTATAGAACAACATGCATTATGGTTAGCCCTGCTCTACACTTAAAAATGGTTGAGATTGTTAAAAAGCTAAAACACAGTTAGAGGTTGAGAGATTTAGAGACACAGCCAATTAGAACACAGAAAGACTCTGGCTCCTAGAGTGTAACTGCACCTTTCCCTGAGGTCATGAACATGAAGAGGCATGGCAGCCTGGAATTGGGATGAGTTTATAAAAGGCATCTGGAAGGTACAGTAGAGCCAAGGTCACTGTGCAAACTGTCCTTCTATACTCCATACCGTAGAGAGCCATGGGAGGTGAGTTACAAGATCCATCATCTTCCAGGCACCCTGGCTGAAACCAGGGAGGGGCTGGCCCTGAGCAGAGCAGTGACATCCAGGACAGAAGGGTTTGGGTTCTGGATGTAGTCAGAGGTGATGCGAGCAAGATGAAAGCTATTATTCTTAATCTTTGGCCAGATGTCAAAAAAAAATGTCATCTGTAATTATTTCCATGAAGTTTAATCTCCCACTTCTTAGTGTGTTTAATTGATGAATATTGACTACTCCAAATAATTAAAATTGACTATTTGATACATCACTGCTTCAATATTGCTTTACAAAATTAAGTCCTCCCATTTTCAACATAATATCTATTTTGATAGTAAAGACATTGAATCTTTAAATTCTAAAATACGGTGTCTGTTGTCTTGGCTAAAGCCTGTTTCCCTTTTCGGTAGTTCTATAACAATTATCTCCTTATCACTTTATATTGCTTAGCAGCATCTGAGTTTTCAGAAGTATTCTATAGCACTTTGAGAACATTTGATCATTTGATTATGGTGGTTTTGACATTGGAAGGCACCAAACCACACTTGACAGGGTGTTGGAGCTGTACTTTTTGTCCATGTATCTGTACCCACATGGATGGTCTGTAAACAACTTTTATGGGGCATATATTTTTAATTTGTTGTCCTTACTTGTTTTATGTTAGTATAGCAGGGTGGGGGAGACCAGCTGCTGTTGAAAATTCTAATTTCCTTGCTCATTACATTCCAGACCTGTGCAAGGGCCTGAAATATGACTCCTTACTTTAGGAGATGGTTCTAACCTGCAAGCGCTGCCTCTCCTGGGACAGCTATGCCTTTGGGACAATTACAGAGCAACTGCGGCCCTCATGTTTTTATGGTTAAAAATAAGAACACCACACCCTCCTGTGAGCCCCACTTAATCCTCTTCTGTGTGGGGAAATTCCAGACACGGGAGTGTCAAACTCTAACCTACCTTCAGGGTCAATCAGGAGGAGCCTCAAGCAGGTATATTGCTTGGTGCTGTCTTAAAATCTCACCTGTGGCCCAAGCCCAGACTCGGGTCACACTAGTGTCCCTTTACTCCTTGATGCACTGTGTTTATGTGACAGCTGTCCTCTATCCACCGTCATGAAGGAGCTGAGAGGCGGACTCCTGTCCTTTGGGCTTCCAAGAGTTGTCACTGTTAGGAGGCGTGTGAATATGAACAAGTAGATGGATGGATGGTGCATGCTGCAGGCACACTGTCCAGTTAACATTGCTCCCCTTGCTCGTTGAGAGGTAGAAGAGAACGGTGCTATTTTGTTCCTCTGTACCAGACAATGGATATGAAGATAATAGAGATGATCTTCATGTACTTTAATAAGCAAATGTTTCTTAATGTAAGCAGCTAGCCACTTTTGGTGTGGCAGCTGGGCTCATCTTTTTTTTTAACTTTCTTTTTATTTATTCTTTGTTTCTTTTACATCATGTATCTCAGTCCCATTCATTTCCCCATCTTTTCATATCCACCCTCTGCCTGTGAATCCCCACACACACCAAGTAAAATAAAATCTAAGTGCAAAAAGAAAAAGGGAAAATCTCATCATGGAAGCTGTGTGTGACAGTGAGCCACACGGTAAACCCTTTTGTTCACACATCTTCACTTGCAAGTGTTCATTGCAAGAGTCATTGCTCTGGCTCAAGGGCTCTGGTTTCTGCTACACGATTGATCGTGGGCCCTCACTGGGACTCCTCTTGGATATCCTGTTGTTMCCCTGTGCCATGGAGATCCTGCAGCTTTGGGGCTGTTGGACTGGCCCCTCACGTGCTCCTGCAGGTCATAGACTGGGTGGTTGCTAGGATGGGCCAACTTACAACTCTGATTCTGGGCCTATGTAGTTGCAGGGTTGGCCAGTCCTCCTGCTCTACCCCATCCTCACCACCAGCATTGCCTGCTGCTAGTTCACCTTGTAGCAATAAGCTTTCATGCCCTCAGGGTTGGCTTGCCCACACCTACATCATCAGGACCAGCCCTGCTGTGCCATGAGGTGCAGCGACCTCTTCTCCTGAGTGCTGCAGCTGGTGAGGGGCAGGGACAACTCTCCAACTCTTAATGACCTCAGAGCCAACTCTCCTATGTGCCACAGGTGGCAAGGGGCGAGTGGGCGTGCATCTCTCCGCTACCCACACCACCATATGGCAGATTATGGGTGTGGGCAGATCTCCCATTCTCACGTTCCCAAAGCCTTCATCGATGTTCCTGTCCGTAGGATCTGCTCTGCCATGCTGGCTGACTTCACTCTCTAGCCCTTTGAAGCCAGAATGCTGAGCAGTTCCCATTAGCAAGGCCTGGGGCACAGGAGTTCTCTGAAGAACCTCATGGGGCTAAGCCTTCAGCCTCTCAGCCTGGTTCTCTTGATGGCATGCCAGTCACCATGAGCCCATGGAGTTAGAGGAGCAGAGATACAGTGAGCTAGCTGTGGCAAGTAGAATTGCCAGCCCTGGTGCCTCATTCCCCAAAGTGTTCTACGGCAGGCCCTTCTAGGAAATCTAGAATCTCCTTGGACACTTACGGTATGCTCTGACATAAATCCAGGGACTGTGGAGGAGGAAACAGTTCGAGGTGAGGAAACCTGCTCAGGCATGGATCACCTGAAAGGTTTCCAGCCTCTCCGCATTCATCATGTGAGAGAGCAGATCCTTTCTTTAAACTTGGAGATGATCTTGCCAAATGAGACTACTTTAAAAAGCCCAGAGCAAATTTGTCTTGTTTTCTTAAGATTTGGGGTTGCCTCTGGCTCTTGTTATCATCCTGCTCCTGTTTTCAATTCTTGCTTCCTCCATCTTGTCCAGGCTCGGGAAGATGGCCTCACTGTCATTCAGCCTCACTCCCTATCCTTCGTGAATTCAGAGAGTCCCGCTGGGAAGATTATATACAATATCACCGTACCTCTGCGTGCAAATCAAGGTAAGCTACGCAGTGAAGGTGTTGAGAGACTGACCCTCTTGCCTTGTGATTCTTGACCAATCCTAAAAACTCCGGGCTTCTGTCTGCTTCTTTACATGGGGATCCTTGCGGAGGGTTTGTGTAGGACCTGATATTCACACTCCATACTTGTGGTATCTGGTTTAGAAGAGAGGAGAATTGGGGTGTATATTGGCTTGGGCTTTGACAGAGTTATACTAGAGACATAATGTCTCCTCCTAGTCACTTGCACACACATAGACTTTGTACACACAATACACACACACAGACATTGTTTGGAAGGGACCTGAAGAAGCTCAGAGAGGCTGACAGCCAAAAGGAACAAGTGCTTTGGACAAAAGGTTCTCTTGAAATCCAAAGGTGACGGAGCCACTCATACTCAGCTGACAGGCCAATCTTCCCTTAGGAAGAAATGGAGACCTGTACTTCCGTTTCAGCCTCTAGTTTATCTTTGTGTTGGGTTCAACTAACAAGTCTGTGCCCATGAGAGGTCATACGAAGACCAGCTCCGTAGAAGCAGCTCTTCCCTTGCCTCTGAGACTGCCTCTCAAGCAGGAAGTCTCTCTCACAACCACATTCCCAAGAAGAAAAATAACATAATAATGACTCTGTTGCCCTTTGATTAAAAGCTAAGGAAATGAAAAGACACCGTGTTGTATCCAGAGGCTCTCCTCCTGGTGTGGGCCTTCGGGCTGGTTTAGGTTGTTTCCTGCACAATGCACCTATCTCAGGGCAGTTAGGGCAGCTCCGAGACCACGTGCCTCCCTCTAAAGTCTAAATAAGACACGAGAGAGGAACGCAGCATGAGTCCCATGCCTGCAAAGTCTCTGAATTGCAGCCATGAAAGCACTGATCGTAACCTGCATGATAACTGTAAGCCTCAGTCTGTCCTCCAATAGACAAGAGCCAGGCTTTTGTTGCTGGGATCATCACAGAAACGGAGGAGTGTCTGAAATTAAAAGGAAACCTAGAAAAATATTCCTATGGCACCACAGAAGATCACTTTGGGCCCATGTCCTGAAGACCTTTTGCCTTTGTATTGAAACTCAGTTGGAAGTTTCCTAGTGACAGTAGTACACCATTCATGTATGGAAAAGCATGTGCACTGAATGACATTAGTGGCAGTGATTTGCTCCTTAGTTTGTTACCTGAATCTCAGTAAAGACTCTCTCTCTCTCTCTCTCTCTCTCTCACACACACACACACACACACACATACANTCTCTCTCTCTCACACACACACACACACACACACACACACACACATACACATACACATATTTATCCTTTTATCTATCATCTAACTTTCTGTGTGTACATGTTGTGTGTGTGTGTGCAGGTGTGTGCAAATGTGCATACACATGTAGCTGTGGAGGCCAGAGGTAAGATCAGGGGTCTTCCTCACTTGCTGTCCACCTTCTTAGTGGAACAGTCTTTCCATCCAACCTTGGAAATCACCTAGGCCTGCTGGCTAGCAAGCCCCAGGGGTTCTTTCTATCTCTGTCTCCCTGACACTGGCCTTAGAGAGGCATGCTATCACCCACGAGTGCTGGGGTCAAAGTTTTCATTGCAAATGCTCTACTGGCTGAACCATCTGGCTCCAGACCTGTCCGTTTCTTGAGTAACTTGACAGCAGTAGTGCAGGAAGAACAGCTCAGGAGCCAGTGTTCCTAAATGATAGAGACTCCTGTTCACGGGCAAGGGAATGGGGTTGGTAGACCTGGCCATCCTGTCACCCAGAAGTTGCTGTCTATACTCATGAGTCTCTTCCTCCCCAGGTATCATTGAGCACAGAGACCGACCTCACTCTCCCATCCAGTATTTCACCCAGGAAGATATTAACCAGGGCAAAATCATGTACCGTCCTCCTGCTGCAGCCCCCCACCTCCAGGAGATCATGGCCTACTCCTTTGTTGGTAATGCTTTCGTTCTCTGCCTTGAGACACCCAAGTCTTTCTTAATCTTCATGGCTGTTTCTCCTTATCTTTCAAAAAACTTATATACAGTTTGCTGACACTCTTTTCTTCTTCCTTAACATAACTTGGGGCCTATCAGCCTGTCTGTGACTTGGCTCAGGTGTGTCTTCTTTCATTGCTAATTGCCACCGTAGGTGCACTTTCAGCCAACTTTGATTTAGTGGCTCTGGTATTTCAGTCACTGGCTGAGGGGTTGGAGATACAGTAGAAAACAAAACGAGTCATTGACCCTGCTCTTGGACTGAGTAGGGTCTCTGTATAGAAACTGCTAAGTAAATAATCACAGTAGTGAATATTTAGTTGCATATTTGAGATGAGATGCTCTGGGAAAAAGAGGAAGTATTCAAGGATAAAACCAAACACAAGGCTGATCTTGACTGAGGAGTTAAGAGGTAGCTATCCAGGTAGCTATTGGCAAAGTGGGACAGGTAGTAGCTAAAACAGCTAAGTCCCTGTGGACTGCGGTTCCCCAGGGGAGATCCATGCGGGTGATCTAAGATGCTGCGTCCCTGTGGACTGCGGTTCCTCAGGAGAGATCCATGCATGCATGGAGAATGCGGGTGATCTTCCAGCTTGACCTCCAGGATTTGACAGAAGATGGCTTAAAAAGTTTTATTTTAAAAGCTTGAGTAGAAAAGCAAACTGATAAAACTTTTGTTCATTTATTAAAGCTGGTGCACAACCTTCCACTGCAGCAGACTAGCCTTATCCCTTCCACTGCAGCAGACTAGCCTTGTCAATGCTGCCCGCCATCCCTTCCTCC
>LOEQ01003080.1:92526-109640 GCA_001685075.1 Bramus lutescens | reverse complement strand
CCCTCCTTCCCTCACTCCCTCCCTCCCTCCCTCCATAGCAGCAGACTAGCCTTAATGCTGCCTGCCATCTCTTCCTCCCTTGACTCCATAATTAGTGCAGCTAGGAAGTAGTAGTTGTGATTCCCCACTCCCAAGTTCTGTGCCTTGGGTGATTCTGAAAATCTTGGTGTCTGTTTATTATAATATGTAAGCTATGTGTACTATGCAACTTTATAAATAGATATTACATTTATATCATAAATTTATTCAAACAAAGCAGCTGGTTATTTCTCTTAGGAAACTGAATATGTATTAAATAATTATAAGATTTCTTTTTGATTATGGTAAGCAAACATAAGCTGATATTTGTCATTATTTAGTATGAATTCAATTGTCCAGAAAATGATTAACTCCTCAATTAGATTGAAAATCCCTAAGGGCAGGCAGAGGCCCGTTCTCTGAGGATGACCCTCGGGTTCTGGTAACTGGTTAACTAGTAGCCCATGAAAGTAAGCATGGTTCTCTAGCCCCTACTTTTCAGGACCTGCTTTACAGGAAGCTTGGGTAGTACTGAGGTTAGAGAAAAAGAAACCATGTCAGCTGTGCTTAGAGTAATTTCCAGGTCTGCTAGACTTGTCTTAGTTCCACGAGTTGCTTTGGAGGGAGTAGAGCCATGTCCTGTCCAACTCATGGGATAAATGCCTCGAGATAAATCTCTCACAGCCACAGTGTGTAAATCAGTGTCCCAGACGTCACTCAGTTCTACAGAGGAACTGACCCCCCCATACACTGTCAATGATATATATCACCTGCATTCACCAGTTTGTAGGGGTTCGTGCACTGATAAATTAGGATCTGAATGAATGTATTATAAGTCACCCTAACTGCTGTGGCACCAAATTATTCTAGTATGAATATCCTTTTTATACTTAAAATTAATGCTAGCATCATTAAGTCCAACATTCCATGAGCAGAGGACTTCCTGACCGCTCCTTAAACCAGATCAATTTCGATTTAAACACTGTTTACTCCTAATTGCTACTCTATATTTTGTGCCTTCCCTGTCTTTCTCTGATCCCAAAATGTTCAATACACTGATTTTCCCTCTCTTGCTCTTCTAGGTCTCCCAGAATCAGTGAAATTTTACTTCACAGGTAAACTTTAATCTCAGTTTTATTGGAAACTGGAATTTATTCTTCCCTTCTAATCCTGCCTTTTTGTTTCCTAGAGAAGTTATGTTATCTAACCTATAAAGAATGCCCAATGTTAATGTTATTTGAGCTCTAGTGGAACTTGTCTATTTATTGAAAAGAGACAATAGTAGTTAAGGTCTTAAAGTTGGGGGCCTCACAAACTGGAGTTCAGCCGCTCTGGGAAGGTTTCCTAATACCCTTGTGCATGAAAATTTATTCATAATGGAGATCATCATTGTGATGTGTGTTCAACTCCCACGACCGGCTGATGTGTAGGAGTTCTATGGAATCTTGAATAGCTCCATGTATTAAATGCCTTGCCTCTGGAGAGAAAAGTCTTTGGACCCAGAGCATGAAATGAAAATGCTTCTAGAAGTTTCTGCATCCTAGTTTTGCTTCTTACTTCAATAGATGCTGAGCTGGCACAGGGAAAGGCATTCTTGCTCACGTTAGAATGAAGATGGTTGATTTTTAAGTCAGCTGTTCAACTGGGATTAATCATTCTGTTGGAACCAACCCTCCTTGGATCCTGTGATATTTTATGTGGGCAGAAATCTTGGTGGGACCAAAAAGTTTTCCCTCAAACTGCCATGCATTTCTGTTCTCTTTGAAGGGAAAAACCCTGCAGCAAAGTCACTGCTACAGCATGGCTGTACGAACCGGTCATCTCTTGTGAATTTCCTGCATGCAGGTCATACATGCAATCAGTACCCAGGAGTGGCTTTCTCTTTCCTTTTTCAAATCAATTTACAACAAATGCCATCTTAGGAGTTACCTAGTAGTGTTCTGAAGATGGCTGTTGTTTCCAGTATTTCAAGCTAACCATCCTGTAGGGCTCCTCTGGGAAAGGGCAGAGTAACGTTTAATCTAAGCTTCTGACCTGCAATATGGGATGGTTTTGTGTTCTGAAATCTAAGGGGGTAGGTCATGAAAAGCAAAGGATGTACCATGCCCCATCCTTTTAACCAGAAGGCTTGAGAGTCAACAGTTAACTTGCCCAGGACCTAACGCTAAATGATCCTTAAGCTTTCATAAGGCTAAAAGAATGGACCTTGGGCTGACTTTAAACTATCTTGTTTCCAGCCCAAGATTCCTGTCTTTTGCGGGGAGGGTCTGTTTTTGGAGAAATGATTTTATAATCTAGTAGGAAGGCAGCCGCCTCGTTGAAAGGAGATTTGTGGCAGAATTTTGAACTGGACAGATCATGAACTAAAGCAGTGACCAACCTAAACTTCAACCCTAACCCGAAGAATGAGGGCAAAGAGCTCACTGTGGTGCATCTGCTAACACTAGAAAGCTACTCAGTGCTCCTGACTTGGCGGGCCTTATGATATGCACAGGCCCTCTGAAGAGTGGTTCTAGGCAAGAAACACGTTAGGCAAATGGGGCCCGCAGGAAGCGTTTAACCCAAATAATCAGTGTGACTGTTTTTTGGAGAAATCAGAAATACTCCTTAAGAGAGGGAAGATGTGCAATTCTTAATATTTTTATTGGCAGTTTTTGCATTTGCTTTTGAAACACTGCAACCATGTGACATGATTTCTAATTACATAATACTCTCTGGTATATAGTTCCCTGTCCCTAAAGAGGCAAGGATGTTGTTTGATTACAGTGAACAGCTGTGTGATCAGGTCAAAGCTCTTGTAATGTTAGACTTTGCTGTCTTTCACTATGTGGGGTTGTTGAAATCTCCCTGAGCCTTTTCTCTTTCAAAGTAAAACCAATGGAAGTAATAGCAAATGTAACTTTAGTTTCATGATTATTAGAGAGAGAGAGAGAGAGAGAGAGAGAGAGAGAGACTTTTTAACAAGATTTCTATTGTACACTCTAGGGAACTCGAGAGTACTGAGCCCACTGAAATTGACAGAAGAGTGTTTGTGTGTCCACAGGCCTTTAAAGTCAAGACTCGCCCTGTCTCTATCTTTGATCATCCAAAGAAAAGGAGATTAAACATACACAAAGAAACACTGGCAGTGGTTTTGCCACTTCCCTAAAATGACCAGGGCCACAAACCTTTCAGTCTCATATAAAGGGGCGGTTTGGGCCTTCCTATGATAGGCATCAGTGGTGTCTTGTCTTGTAAAGCCGCAGTCATTTAGATCTGTCTCCAGGACAAGGCAGACTTAAAGCAACCCTAGTCATTATCCCTGAACCATGCTTTACATGGTTTGAGAGGTCACATTCTTGCCAATGTGCTGACATGTCCAGAAGACAGAGAAAGAAACCGCTTTCTTGTAACCACACTGTCTGCAAGTAAAACAGCTAGCTGTGCCATTTTCTCAGTAGCCATGGTAGATAGCACACTGATGTTTCCTGTACCCACCACTCCTGGGTTTAGAGAGGGGATGGAGGGAGTGAGGAAAACCCAGAAATGAGAGTTAAGGGTTAGACAATTCTGCATTCATTTCTTGTGGAAGACGAGGATCCTCTTGGATGGAGTTAAGCCAGAGAAACAGAAGATAAGGTCACTGTTGTGCAGTGGTGTCTTCAATTTACGGCCATGGACATAGCAACAGGGTAAAAATGCATTTGCTTACTTGCGCGCAAATGCTGCGAAAAATGTGGACAAATGTCTGTCTTTCAAAAGAAATAATATGAGACAGTCACTCCCAAAAAAGAGTGCTCAAAAGAAAGTATTTTTCTGGCATAATGAATGAAGTAGTCAGAGAATCTTTCCATAAATCAAAGTCTTGTCGGTACCACTTGGGAACTTTAACCCTAGCACTCTAGGTTGAGACCAGGAATTCAAGGTCATACCTGGCTGTAGAGTGATTTGGAGCCACAATGAGCTGTGTGAGATCCTGCAGGGCACGTTCTGTTGTTTGATTTACAGTGCTTATTTTACGGTATTTCCCACCAATGAGCCTCAAAATTACCCTTTGAGAATACCTTCTTAAAATAACTTTGTCAAAAAATTTCTATTTAAATAAATAAAAATTTATAACCTTTTAGGAAATACAAAAAATAGCTTTGCCTTTGTGAACTCCCATCCTTTGTCTTATCCATAGAAAACGCCTTGGTAGATTTGCTCATCATTCCTTCTTCCTACTTTCAAGCATCTCAACAAATTGCCAACTGTGGAAATAGGGTAAAGGTGACCAGACTGTACTCTGATTTACATTTGCATGTGTGTGCTCAGTCACGTGAGTGTATGTGTGTGTGTTTACTTTTGCCAGTTTCTGATGGACAGCACACGAGCCCAGAGACGGCCCTCACCATTCACTTACTTGGCTCTGATCGTCAACCGCCAGCATTTCAGGTCAGGGCTCCGCTGCTGGAGGTTAGCCCTGGAGGCCGTACCTCTCTAGGTAAGAACTAGGACCTGGGAGAAGCCTGGAAATCGGACTGTGTTGCAGCAACTGTGGGAACTTCTTGACGGCTGCCCAGAGCAGTGGCCTCCTCTTCCAGAAGTGTGTTCACACCCACTGCTTCCACCCTCCTGCCCATTCCTTTGCAAATCAAAGCAGTACTGGGATCAGAGAGGAGGAAACAGACCCCTTAGAGCCCAGCCTTGTGTGAATTTTTCTACCCAGAATTTATTTCCCAGCCTCCTCGAGTTTGATTTGTTATCCTTGCTACAATATAAAGTGACAGAGCTGAGAAGAGAGGGAGCAGGTTTCAGCAACTGCTTCTGGTTTCTGTTTAAAACTAACGGATCACAGTGACCTTGAGGAGTGTGAGGAGCTGCCTGTCCCTCTAGTGCATGATTTTATTTATTTATAAGTGCGCTTGTTTATTCTTTTACCAAGGGCATTCTATTAGTGGTGTGTATTGTGTGTACTCTGTGGATCCATGTGTGTTTTCTACACGTGGCTTGTGTCCTGAAGCTAATTATGCCATTTCTACAATTTGACCAGAAGTTATTTGTAAGCAGTCATATAAACGAGCCATATAGACAACGTGAAAGTTGCTGCTTTCTTGATGGTTTTCTTGGTGGCTGGAGCAGCCATCATGAAACCAGCACTTTCAGTAGATTTAGGAAAATCAGAGAAGACAAATGAAAAGTGAGACCAGTTCATGGTCTGTTTCCGAAAGACACTGCTTAGGACAGACCTACAGATGGCTGTTTGTGCTTGCCCTCATTTGTACGTGAGAAAAGAATGTTCTGAATTCTGAGCTACCCACTCGGAAGGGAACTTTTGAAAGAACCTGCTTGCAGCTGGTGGATTGGCCACGTTCATCTTCACTTATCTCGCGCTCACTGTAATTGCACCATGCTTTATGATTGCCGAGTACTCGCCACTGGCTCTGCAGCCTGGTTTTAATCTACGGAGAGCACACAGTTGTCATTGTAGCCGGCCTCTCTCTCTCTCTCCTTCCTGCAGGCCTGAAGTTGGTAGCAACAGATGCTCGGGTGATGCCAGAAGAGCTTTTCTTCCAGCTGCAGAAGCCTCCACAGCATGGCTCGCTCCTCAAGTCCACGGCAGAGTCCTCGGGGCCCATGGCTGCAGGTAGATGCATTCATGGTATCTGGCCTGCTTGGGGATTTTTTTTTTAACCCCTACAATTAGTTTTGTGTGACTTAGAAATGAAGGGAAATCCCTGTGGGGGATAAAGCAGGAGGAAAGATATTATTGACCTAGGTGTCCTCCGTCCCCCATCTGCCCCCACCCATTCTGAAATCCGTGAAGCTCTTTTCCTCAGCTTGCGGGTGAGATTGGCTGTTGAGCTTCCATTTCATGTGGTCTTTTCACAAAGGGTAATATGGTCTCTTAATTTCATATGTGAAATTATGGTATTTGTCTTCATGATTATTTGTCTAGGACTCTGGAAGTATTAGCTTTGTTTCTTCATCCATTAGAAAAAGGATATGCTTTAAAGTGATATCTAAACTGTATAACAGTGTAGTGGGGCAGTCAGCTTTCCTAAAATGGTGTGTATTGTGCTTTCTTAGGTTATAAATGCTACACACTGGGGCCAAACAGTTGGCTCAGCAGTTAAGAGCACTTGTTGCTCTTTCAGAGCACCCGGGTTCAGTTCTCAGCAGCCACATGGTGGCCCACAGCCTTCTCTAACTTCATCCTCAGAAGACCCAAAGCACTCTCTGACACTCTAGGCACCAGGCACATCCATGGTACACATCCACAGGCAAAACATTCGTGCACCCAAAACAAATCTGAAATAATTTAAAAAACATATTGATCCCATAGGGAGTATAGAAATGCACAAAAAAATCTCTGTGTTTTATTTAAATAGTGAGGACTTACATAACAAAGTAAATATTCTCTCTTCTAAAGTGGTTATCTGTATCTCACTTCCATAATCTGTGCTTTCTCAAATCCTTGAGACGGGCCTATTTTTCACAGATTTAGTGATACATACTTCTGAATTTCCCTGGTGGGGTAAATCTTTGCCCATTTAATGCAGATTAAAGTTTTAAAGAACAAAGAACAGGCCCTTAGGGGTCACAAAGGCAATCGTTTTAGGGCAGTGATGAAGGAAGCATCCTTAGTACGGGAGGTGTGCACAGCCGCCATTATCCTGTTTCCTCATTGTTGTGTGTAACCAGCACTTCGTTGTCCTGTTCCCAGTGTCACACTTAACCTACACTTATGATTGGCAAGTGACATCTGGAGTTTATAAAGAATTAATACCTGTTTTTAGGTGCAGGCTCTACCAATGTTCATGAAGTCATGCACTTAGGGAGTAGAAGGTAAATATAGAGATCAAGGAAATCCCTCAGTCTCAGCACAGGCTAATCATTATTATAGCAAGGAACCTCCAAAAGATGCAACTGGGAAGAAACCCCAGAAGATAATTTCCTCAGCTGTGTTCTGTGTAATCACGACAACCCGTGGCTAGAGACATGATTCATTAAAAAAAAAAAAAGTTCCATGGCTCAAAAATTTTGAGTAACGTTGATATTGTGGATTAAATTTTCTAAAATCACAATCAAATTTACAATTTAAGTTATAAATTTGAATTGCATTTAATTCCATTTTGTACAAACCTCTGTGATCCTAAAACTTCCCATCCTGTCTTTTTTATCTGTTATGATGATGTTATAGATTCGTACCCTAAGCTATGCAGCTTGCACTTTAAGCATTAAGGTGCAACTCCCACCCCACACTAGTGTTCAAAATGAGGGCCCTGCACATGCTAACCAACTGCCCTATCAAATCGCTGAACTCTCAATTGTATTTTCACAATTTAATTAAAAAAAAATAAACGCACAAATTAAATCAGTGCCCCTGGTGGGTCAAAGAGTGCTGTCTCTTTTCTTCAATCTTCCAGCAATGTTCAGTGCCCTGATTAGATTCAGAGAGCAGTCAAGAAGACTATAAGCATGTGCTTTGTTTTTCTAGAACTGGGAGCGATGACTCTTCTCCCAGAGCCCAATTTTAGCTCACGATGACTTAGAGCCTTAAAAAACAAAATATATCAGGGCTATCCCCCAGAGGGATTAGCTACCTTGTTAAACAGCCTCTCACCTTGAGAAGTGTGGAGGGACAAGCTAACCCACCCTCTCTCTGGGGTGACATAGAGGGAATGCAAAGTTGGGTGGGCGGTTCAACTGAGTAGCTTCCGAGTCCAGAGTATATGATTCTGCATGCACTTTGAAATCGGGAGAGCAAAGGGGCTGACTGAATGGGTAGTGTTATTCCCAGAAGTCACTGGCTTTACACGTTGGCTTTGTTTTCTTCCTGGAAGGTGACACCTTCACGTATGGCGAAGTTGAGAGAAATGCCCTGCAGTACATACATGATGGGTCCTCTGCCTGGGAGGACAGCATGGAGATCTCAGTCACGGACGGCCTGACTGTGACAACTTCAGAAGTAAAAGTGGAGGTGTCCCCGTCAGAGAACCGAGGGCCTCGGCTGGCCCCTGCTTCCTCCCTGAGCATGACTGTTGCCAGTCAACAGACGGCCATAATCACCAGGGCAAACCTTGCCTATATGGTGAGTTCTGACATTTTACTCTCTTGCTCTCTGTACTTCTGACTGGGCACCCAGGAAGCTGCACATGGCTGGGTACTTGAGACAGCCAGCATATGCAGTGTAAAAGGCTCTTCTCTTAGCATCCCTGCTGTGTTCTCTTTGGAGTCACACTGCGCACCCTGGCCTCGCCCAGTGTCTCAACAGTAGACAAGTGAATGCACATCTCTGTGGGGCTGAGGAAATGACTCTGTGGCTAATGCGCTTGCAGCAGGAGTGTGAAGACTGGAGCTCAAATCTTCAGGACCCGTGTAAGAGCCGTGTGGGCCCAGCAGCCAGCCTGGGGTCTCAGCTGCAAGGAGAGAGAGGGGCTCCTAGATTAGCTGAATCAGCAAGGTTGGTCTAACCTTGCCTCAAATGATCAAGACAGACACCAGACATCGTATCTGGCCTCCACATGTTTGTGTACACACATGTGAACATACATACACATGCCTCTACACCACAGACGCACACACAAAAAGAAGGAAAAACTTAGGATGAAAATACTGGGACTCCCAAGGGCTTTTGATTGTCAACATGCAACAACTCCCTTAACATAAAAGCTCCGGGTCCATTGTTTTCAGTGTGGAGGGCAAAAGGTCTACTGGGAATTTTAGAAAAAGAACAGTTGCCTGGTCAGCGATGAAGAAGTAATGGTTGATCCTGACTTCTGAGAGAAAGCTGATTTTCTTTAGCTTGCTCTTGTCCAGTCCAGACAGAATGCAAGCCCTGCCCTCCACCCTTTGGTGGTGCCTCTAAGACTAGCCTATTGGCCTGATAGCCGTGCCCTGCCCTAAGAGAAGGCGAGCGGTTGAGGAGAAGGGGAGAGCCAACGACGCTTGGGGGTTTCCCCTGTGTCTGGGTCAAACTTGATTAAGTGATCTTGGTAATTAAACTCATCTGCCTTCTTTGATTCTGCATCTGGGGCAAAGGGTAATGAGGATAATTAATTTTATTTTGCAGTTACATATGTTGTAAAGAGATGACTACTGTCTATATAAACATAATGATGATTAGTTGTTGTGCTTTGAAAGGAAGGATAATTATTTGAATGCTAATCATTCTTAGTATTGAATTTTTCCTTCGCTGGCCTCAAAATTACAGTGAACAACCTGTCCCTACCCCTCATTTTTAAACACTGTATGGTTTCAGTTATCCATTTTGCTGGGCAATGGTGGCACATGCTTTTAATCGCAGCACTCGGGAGACAGAGTCAGGCAGATCTCTGTGAGTTCAAGGCCAGCCTGATCTGGCAATGTGATTTTTCAGGTCAGCCACGACTACAGAGAGAAACTTGTCTTGAGAAACAAAACACAACAACAGCAACAACAAAAAAGAGTTATTCTTTTCTGAGCTGAAGAATCTCACTGTAAGGTTCAATTCCAAACAGTATTCCTTGGATGAGGTGCTGCAGATCGTTTCCTCCTTTAAATCGTCTTTTCCTAAAGGATGTGAAACCGAGCACCACTTAATTCCCCTTGTGGGTGTGCTATGGTTTCAGCAAAGTTCTGATGGTGTTTAATTGGCCAACTATTTTTCATCCTATGTTATGGTCCTTTGATCCTGGGAAAGTCATGAATTTGTAAAAATGTATGAATTTGGATTAATCGATAGATCACCAGGCTTGAAAAATGTTTAACAGACCGAAATAGCACTCCAGGAGCAGCGCCTGCCCATTAACCACACATTACAAACCGTACATCAGAATGTGAGCTCTTTGGCAAATGAACGTATATTTCCAAAAATTGATTGAATGTGAATTTACCCATCAGAGCAGAAAGATTTCAGGGAACTCTTGTAGGCTGCTAAAAGTACAGGCACTGGTAGGCAACATACATCTATTCCCTGGGTTGTACAGTACGGAAAAAAATTTCCTGAAATACTGAAGATTTTGGTAATGGAAAAGCTATCCAGAATGACGGTCCTAAGTGGACAGAATACAGAGAGCACAGCAGCCGAGTCTCGTCATCATTAGAGTGTGGGCACCAGGAGGAAGATAAAAGGGTGGTGGAATATGCCAAGGCAAAGTGGGACCCAGCATGGTTCCTTTCTAAGGTGACTTTATTGTTCAATCTTAGACAGGGCCTCAAACTAGCTGTATAACCAAGGATGAGCTTGAACATCTGGTCATTTCCTGCTTCTACTTCCCAAGTGCTGGGATTACGGGTGTGTGCTACCACATTGTCTGTATCCACAGCTGTAGGCAATACTGGGGATCAGCACTTAGTACATGCTAGTCAAGTACTCCGCCAAATAAACCGCGCGTGCCCACCCCCCCCCACACACACACAGAATTTCCTTAGTGTGTATGGGTTCTGGAGTATGAACTGATGTTTTAATTCCATCTTGCCTCTCTAAATCGAGTGGCCATTGGCAGGTCGTTTAAACACTTTTGCCTCACTTTTCTTGTTGGTAATATGAGAAGTGCAAGCTTAATATTAAAATGTGGATAGCATTTGTATATACCGTCCAAAACTGAAATAATTCAAAATAGGATATGTTAATATTATTACATATCATGTAGCTGGGAATCAATTTTAACAAAATACATGGAACTTCCAGGAAAATAGAAGTCATAACCAGCAATATACAAAACTCAAATGAATTTTCTGAAAAAGAAATAAAAGAAGAGGAGGAAACAGGGAAGGAGGGGGCGTCAACCATGGTGGCCCACACCTCTCATCAGCACTTAGAATTCTCAGATGGAGAATAGGAGGCTCCCACATTTGAAGTCAGCCCGCACTACATTAAATAAAATAAATAAATAAATAAATAAATAAATAAATAAGTGTCTCGAAAATATTAAAAAAAGAAATTTAAAGGAATCTCCAAACACCTAGAATATTCAATCTAGTAATATAATATATCAAGCCATATTTAAACACTGAAACTGGGAATGGTGATGCACACTTTTGTTCCTGGCCCTTGCAAGGCATAGACAGAGTTTGAGGCTAGCCTGGTCTACAGAGCATGTTACAGGACAGCTAGGGCTACACAGACAAACCCTGCCTTGAAAAACCGAATTAATAGTAATAAAGAAAGACAAAAACAAAATTGAGACTGACTAAAGGGTCCAAGGGTAGGATAAAAGAAGTGTGTATAAGTTAATTGTGTGTGTGTGTGTGTGTGTGTGTTCCTGTGTGTTTGTATGCATGTGTAGGCCTGTGTGAGCATGTGGGGTTTGCTCTATTTATTTGAGACAGTGCCTCTCACTCACCTAGGACTCTCTGAGTCGACTAGGCTGACTGGCCAGTGAGCCTCAGGGCTCTGCCTGCAGACCTCTTCAGCACTGAGATTGTAAGCATGTGCTACCAAATTTAGCTTTCTCTAATGTAGGTTCTGGGGATCAAACTCAGGTCCTTATGGTTGGATAGCAAGCACTTTCCCGACTAAACTATCTTCTGAACCCTTAAATTAATTATTATCTAATTCTCATGGATACAACATATGAGCTAAATAATTATTTATATTCACTATAGCTACATGTCACGTGTCAATTTCTTTAGAATGAATAAGAAGAATAAAATGAAAATATAAATTCATCCAAAGTGAACATGAAGGTCATTGAACAGGGAAATTACATGAGAAGAGGATCTGTTTTCTTAGGCATTTTGATTAACTCATGCTCTCTTGGCTGGCCTAATATGGTGATTATTTAAAAATTATGACAAGGTTTTTCCAGAAGAAGAAAACAATAACTGATTTCTCACATTTGGAACTCAGAAAGTTTTTGAAAATTGGAGTATAATAAGATAATGCCTGGCCAAGAATAAACATCTCTTTGCTGGATTTGCCAGGGTTTGAGACACACACTTTTTATTCTCACTAAGAATCAGGTGCCCTATCCTTGTCGTTCCCACATTTCAGAAGAGGACACCGGAAAATTCTGCACAGTCCTTTGAAGGTCTGTCTCAGTAAGAACTCGCAGGAATAGTCGGTGGTAACTTTTTGGAAACCAGTGTTTTCCTTTTGACCCCCCACACGGAGAAAGTAGAAAACAGTAAGGTTGTACATTTAGAGATTTTCTGAAGTCTAGCTGCCTCTGTATGTTCCTGTTCCCGTCTGGGCCAGTGTCAGATGAGCTGAGGCAATTCTGAGATCTTGCACTGTGGGTTCTAACTGTTCATTGAAAGAAAACTGCCCCCAGGGGTGGACCTGGCAAGGACCCGGACCTTGCTTGCCTGGCCCGCCTTGTATTTGTTCACGTTTCCTTTCCATCCCTCACTAGCTGCACAGCGTAGCCAGGAAAACTTGCATTTGACAGTAAAATTGATCATGCAGCGTTTGGTTTTCATTGCTGCTGCCGTAGAACAGAGTGTCGCATTTTCATTTAACTCCTCTAGAAGGCAGATGGCCCGGGGAGACTCCAAAATGACATCGCCTGCCTTCTAGACATTTCCAAAAATTATTCTTGAAGAAAGAGGAAATTGTTAGTGAAGATACTCTATTATTGTCCATGTAGACAAACAGAAAGCTGATCTTGTTTCTCAATAAGCCATCGAAGAGAAGGAAATGTTCTTTATTAAGATTAAGTGTCCTAGGAAGCGAGGAGCCATTAATTCAGTCCCTGTCGAAGGAAATCCACAAGACCTCCTAAATTCTTTTGTTAATCCAAATTTTTGCCACATTGGTATTACTTGAAATGAATCATTGGCTAAGCAGATTCTGTTTCATAGAGTTTTGTCATTGTAGAGTGTATTATATACTGTAATAGAGTTTGGGGTATTTCTAAAATGCATAGTGTTCTTAGAAACTGCAGGGGAAGCTTTCTCCTGTGTTTATAGAATGATGAGTTAGAGCTGGCCATCTTCTCATCTGTACTGTCTACATGTAATAAAAATAAACCATTATGACTCTTCCAGAAATAAACCGTCTTTTGTTTCATGCCCTATACCATGAGCACATTCTGCACTGTTACCTTGAGTTATTCTTCCAAGAAGACATTATACTAGAGGCCTTTGAAGACAGATAAATACTGAGCTTTTATGGAGTTGGGAGAGGTATTGCTTTACGACAGGGGGCCACCACCTTTAGCATAGGAGACAGTAAGCCCCATTGGGTCTCTGCATTCATGTCCTGACTCATGTTTGCCTGATTAGGACGATTCTTCCCCTGACGCAGAGATCTGGATTCAGCTAAGTTCTCTGCCCATGTATGGTGTGCTCTTAAAGACTTCAGGACCTGATGTGGAGGAGCTCTCAGAGGATTCCAGTTTCACCATGGAGGACATCAACAGCAAGAACATTCGGTACATCAGCGCTGCAGATTCTTTGAAAGGGTTTTTAAGCATTATAGGCAGCAGCTGCCTGTAGCTCCTCCAAAGAATGCCTTGTGTCTGATCTTGTTTTTTGTTTTGTTTTGGTTTGGTTTTTTTTTGGGGGGGGGTTACAATCCTTTCATTCCACTTGTCAGGGTGGCTCAACCTCTCCCGTGTCCTACAGATACTCAGCTGTGTTCGAGACGGAAGAGCATCTGGTTATGGATCGCTTCCATTTCTCTGTGACAGACATGGACGACAACCGTGTGGACAACCAGGTCTTTACCGTCACGGTCACTCCTGCCAAGAGTCCACCACACATCATAGCCTTTGCTGACCTTATCACGGTAAACAGTTCTCAGATCAATGAACATTCAGGGCTTGGGAGAGCTAGGATCCTTGGTGATGTAGCTAAAGGATTTCTGCCAAGATGAGCTGCCAAACTCTTCCCCCAAAGTATCTTGGCAGTGATAGCAGACCTTCTGTGGCTGTCACTGTAAACTTATTGTAAAAGAAAAAAATTATATGCAAAAGATCAAATCATTATATTCACATGAGTTAGTCAAAACATGCATACACATGTGCATGCTAGAGAGTATATTATATACATGTATATATACACACATATAGATATATAAAAACAATACTAGATATTGTTGGCAATGGGGATAAAACAGAAGTAGAATACACCTTTGAGGATTTTAGTTGGTAACAACTAAAACATGGAAAGCTGACCCCACATAAATCAAGCCAATATTTCTTATTATTAACAAGATTAAAAATCCTGTGTGTGAGAGGCAATATAACACGTGTCTATCGCTGATGTTTTCAGCCGAGGGCCTGTACCAGCTTTGTTAGGTACTAGCAGGCTGGCTTTGCAATAGGTACTTAATTCTTTCTAGCCTCCGTTTCTTCCTTAAGTACTACAATGTCTACTACATAAAGAATTTCTCTGGTGATTAAATAAAATAGCCGGCATCTCTCCTAGCACAGTACCTGGTGCACAGCAGGGGAGTCCTGAACACTCATTTTCTTCCCCTGCCTCATGTATGGTCTATAGTGCCCCAAGCCTAGGCATTTCCTGCTTCTAGCAAGGACTTTAATATTCATGAAACTCAGAATCATTTTTAGACAGTTGTGCAATTCCCCTTATTTTTTTCTTTTCTTCAACTTGGGGAAGTAACTTGAACCACCTCAATCCCAGAGTCCCATTTTGCAATTTATAATCCAGCCTACATCCAGTCGAGAGTTCAGAGTAAAATGCCTTGACCATTTCCATCAAGTCAGCAAAGAGCATCAGGGCCAAACTGTAGTGTTAGGGCATAGAACCAGGCCCCAAAAGAAAAGGTTAGTTCCAGCAACTGCTTGTACATATGCTGATTTATTTTCTTATTTGATGTTAAGGTATGCAGTAACTTTCAGGTGTAGCTAGTCTTTTATTCCTACATCCCAATAAATATACAATATGAAGGAATAAATGGGACTTTTATTCTGGATGGTAACACCTATAGGACAGTCAACCTCGGGAATGTGAAGGAAGGCTACATCTATCATTCACCAGTTACGCTCTGTAGAATTCTGACGCCCCAGAAAGGCAGCTCTCCTGTCCGGAGCTTGTTGAGATGGTTAGTTAGAACCAGTCAGAACTGCTTTATCACCAGATCCATCACCAAATGAAGTGCCATTTTGAGAAGCGTCACAGTGCCGAGGTATCCAAGTGCATCTTGAGGAGGGGCTGAAAGCTTTTCCTGGCTTTGGCAGCAGGCGCCTTCCTCACGTGCAGAGATCCGCCTCCCACCGAAGTGGAACTCGTGCTAGCTGGTCACCGCAGGCCACCCCTGTCCCTGCAGCCCTCCATCCTCCTTTCCTGTCTTCCTCAGGTCGATGAGGGCGGTAGAGCACCACTCTCCCTCCACCACTTCTTCGCCACTGATGATCACGACAACCTTCACGGTGATGCTGTCATTAAACTAAGTGCTCTACCCAAGTACGGCTGCATTGAGAACACAGGAACAGGTAACCATAGCGGCTTTGCTGGAGAACTATTTAAGGTCTGGAAACAGGGGATGGGAGATATTCTAATTAAACCTGGATGTGGAGAATTAAAATGAGAAGAACCCATTTCAAGAAAATGGAAGAAAAGGTTTCTTTCATTTAAAAAAATGGTTAAAAATTACTTAGCGTATTCTTTATGCTTTGTATTTTGTGCATCAAAGATACATTAATAAAAAAAACAGATAACCCTGTCCACCTTCTTATTGACTTGTATCCTAGCAGAGAGAAAGGACTAACTTGGGGAGATAGCATGCGAGAAGGCTCATAAATGTAGGGGAAACTGGAGCAGAGTAAAGGTATTTGGAGTGTGATCTATGTGGCTGAGGGGCTCACAAGTTGTATTCAGAATTAGGGGTCAAGATAATAAAGATCCCTGTTCTCTTGTGCCGTTCTGGTGAACTAAAGCTTGCGTCTGCTCCTTCTATGGAGATGACAGAAATGGAAATGCATGCTGTCTATCTTTGACACCCACTTCAACATCCCTCCCTTCTACCATCTGCCCAAGACCCGCTGGAGGTTATCACACAAGGAGAGGCAAAGGCATGTGCCATCCACCGGCCCCCTGAGACCCACTGTGACTGGCAGCTAAGACAGCTCCTGCCAGTTTCTGAGCTGCTGCGTCTGCAACGAGATTCCCAAGTGAACAAGTGCCAGTGCTAGGCTCTAATTGGCAGGCAGCTAGCAGCTTCTACAGACAGACCATTGACTGCAGGTGTCAGTGGCCAGCATGGTGCCTGCTTCTTGAGCCTGGTAACCGGAATCTCATTTAGAATGGTCATGTTTTCGTATCAAATGTCGTGGATCTTTTCCCTCTCTGGTCTTTCCATGTGTGCGTGCAGATTTGCTTATTGCCTAATTAAGCACCTTTCAGCAAATGTTTGTGCTAGATACAATGTTAACATGAATGACATTAAGCCTGCCTGGAGTAGGGAACAGCTAGCCTGATGAATTGGATGATAAACAACAGGAATAGAAACAGAGTACTGAAGGTATAGAACAAAGCAATTGCTTCTGCATGAGAAGGCAGAAAAGCCCCAGGGTCAAGAGGTCGCTATGGGCAAAGGAAAAATGGCATCTCTCTCAGATACAAGTGTGTGGGTGAGGTGAGAGATCATGAAAGGCCATTGCCCTTACCACCTTTCCTCTCCATGTGGGATTCCCCAAAAACCCTTGTAGCACAGTTTGACATTTACCTGAAGCACACCAGGTAGCAGATAGGCCACACTGGGGACTAAGTCACAGTTCTGGCAAGTCTCAACCGCTCTAGAAAGTGATTCTCAAACTTTTATGTGCATTATCATTATCTGAATGGGCTGTGAAAACACGGTCTCTTGGGCAGAGCCCCAGAATTCCTGTTGAAGAGGTTGGTGTAACCCACAAACTAACATTTTTTTGTCATCTCATGTGTGACAGACATCATGACTACTGGTCCTAGTGTTAGAGAAGGATCGCTTGTTCGTCCCAGCCCAGGCTAGCTTAGACTTGAAATAATTACATAGAAACTATATTAATTAAATCACTGCTTGGCCCATTAGCTCTAGTTTCTTATTGGCTATCTCTTATATTAATTTAACTCATTTCTATTAATCTGTGTTTCGCCACGTGGCAGTGGCTTACCAGGTAAAATTCCCAGCGTCTGTCTCCTGCAGATCCATGGCGTCTCTCTGACTCTGCCTCCTTTCTCCCAGCATGCCATTTAGTTTTCCCCGCCTA